>JALIZH010014635.1:5000-112178 GCA_030522465.1 Rhipicephalus appendiculatus
CACCTGTATACGGTCATGGCACGCCGCGTCAATGCAAGTCATCATGGCTACCATTGCCCACGTTTCATTTTCATAGTAGGCACCGACATTTTGCAATGTCCGGCGTTTGCATCGTGGCCCAATTTACAATGTAAGGTGTAACAGATTAGTTCAAAATATTTTAACGTGAGACGATCGTCTAAAAGGAAACTCAAACACCTCATAGATGTACTTAGTGCTTCCTAAAGCATATTGCCACGCTTGCTTTTTATGACCATTTTATGTGACCGTTTTTCGCCGACAACCAAACGATGTCATCGCTCGGTGCCAAAAAGCCATAGGGGTATGAAGAAGGGGTTAACGGGGAGGGAGGTAGAGGGGGTGGTTCAGCAGTTCTACATCACCGCCTTCCCTCCACCCCGTAACTTTTAAGCGCGGAGCACTTTAGGGAGCCCGAGCTGTCGTATGATGTCGTCGTTTCATGTATCTTGGCGTAACGTGAATAGCATTGAATAGCATAGCCATGAATAGCATAGCCATCTGTAGCATATTGAGAGCGCGCTCGCGCCAAGGAAAGGTCTTCTTCCTCTTGTTCTTCGAGTGCCTTGATGATGATATCAAGCGCGGAGCACTGGGCCCGGGCTGTCGTATGGTGTGGTCGCTTGGCGTAACGCAGGCAAAACCAACGTTGCTGGAATAGATGCGGTTGTCATACTGTCCGCTCCCGCCATGCTTCCGTAGGTGGCATCTTTTCTACGCTTGCCGCCAGATGGCTGGGACCGTCGCATCGGGCTCTAGCCGCCGCGGAGTAGTCTGCTCGGTGCAGGCGCATTTGTTCACTTCATAGCACTATCTAAGTGTTTTTAAACGTGTTTTAGACACTTCTGCGTTCCTGCACAACAAAGATAGTGTGCTTCATTGCAGTAACCACGGGGGACATGCAACAAATTTCTTTCAAGCACTCATTCGCTCGATTCCAAAGCACACTGGAAGGTATTACCTCATTTATTTATTTATTTTGAATACCTACAGCGTTCGAAGGCGTTATTGTTGGAGAGAGGGAGGGCATACCAAGGAGGAAACCTCCTTGGGGCATACACAGTGTTACACATGCTCGTACAAAGAGACAACTGAGAAAACAAAATTAACACGTCAGAACTAGAAAAAAAAAAGAAAAACTTCATGCCGTTATACGCGCAACAGTTATACGTCCACAAGAAATCCACATATGCATACCAGTTGCTGACCGTCTCCTTTTCACAGCAATTTAACACGCTTTCTCGCTGATTTCACTAATACACTAGAGTCTCGCTGCTGGCGTAAGTTTGAATAGAAGGGCATCCGCGTGGTCCAAACACAATTTAATGAATCGCTCACTTAGCTACCTCAAAACGCTCAGTGCATCCCATCCGTGTCAGAGACCACCCAGATAGCTCTTCCACGATAGACCGGAACGAATCTCCGAACACTTTGTTATCTTTAGTCCCTTTTCCATGACACGTTCAATGCTGCTAAGCGTAGACGTCAATACACCTGATGGATGCTGGAGGGCACCAGGCACAAAAGGCCGCATCTCTGTTAAGGCTGCTGCTGCTGGTACGTGGTTACCAGATACAAACGTTGCAAGGCAATCTTCACAACCGGTGAACTTGTGCGGCTTCTTCACAACATAACTGCCAGGGTAATTCAGGGCACTTGCCTTTGCAGTCGTGCCGCAGTAACTGCGCTGAAGTGTATTTATTTATTTATTTAGTTACAATACCTCAAAGGCCCCAGTGAAGGGGTTTCACATGAGGGGTATCAGCAGTCATTGGCTCCTGCAATTCTATCCGTGAAATAACATCAGTCAGTCAGTCAAGAACTTTATTGAAAGGCCCTGAGGAGCTTAAGCTGCCGGGCAATCCATGAGGGACACCCTTGCAGCCGCTACCGTAGGCGACGCCCGAGTCGGGGCGGGAACGTGGAGGTGTTCCGCCAGTTCTTGGGCCCTCTGGACTGCCTTTAGTTGGTCATTTTCCTCCCTGCCTTCTTTCTTTGAAAGGAGCCCGGGAGGAACGATAGCTCAGATTTCATGTCAGCTACCGCTGATTGCTGAGCGTCGAGATCTGGCAAATCTTCCGGCTGCTCAAGGTAATCTTCTGGCTGCTCAATAGCGCTGCGAACCTTGGCGCTGTTCAGATGCTTGATCGGCGGGTCGCTTCGCGCTTTGACACCTTGGCTTGCGCTTTTCCTCGGGTAGCTTCGACGAGTACACGGGCAGGTTAGGAAAAACTTTTGGAGCGGTGTCTTTCGCAAGGCTCCACTTGTCTCGTGGGATCTCGACGGATTTCCCGTCCATGACGAGGACGTACGCGTTTTCAATATGTCTTGTTCATGGAATTGACACTCTTGACTTCGCTGTTCGTTCCTTGTCCGCGCGTGGAACTGCTTTGCTCCACGTGAGCGAAGGCTCGCGTCGGACGGAGCGTAGAAAAAAATGTCGCTCCGAGCTGCTTGCATTCTTGCGGTATCCGCTCGTGCACCCCGGCACGCAACAAGTTGGCATGCTTCACATAAAAATTACACCTGAATAGATGACACGTGAGGAGACAACAGTGCGGTGGCGGTTCCACGCAGCACAAACGAGTTTGTGAACTGAATCTGTTCTAGTAACGTTGGGCAAAACCACGTTTAAAAATAGAAAAAAAAGAGGAAGCGAGTGAGAAATAGAAAGAGTGAGAAAGCAAGGAGAAAAAAAAAAGCAGTTATAAACAGAAATAAAGAGAGAAAAAAAAAGACAGAAAAACTGGAAAAGAAAAGAAAGAGGGGAGGAAAGAAAGAGAAAACCGAAGAGAAAAAACGAAGAAGGCTGCCCAGCTCCACACTTCATTCTGGCTTGGCCCCATTAGTGCGAAGCTGCCTTAACCTTAATTATTTACTTCAGTTACGGGGGGAGGGGGGGGGGGGGGCATGGAGACATGTGCGTACGTAGGCACATTTCTGTGTGCACACACCTGCAACTTCCTCCAAGCGGATATACATGTAGGGAAGCTCAGCGCTTTTTGTTTTTTAACGCGATAGGTTAAAGAGCTCGTTTCGCAGAAATTCCGGCGTCGGCGTTGGTGTCGGCGTCGTTGTTGGTTGTGAGCGAAAAATCATCATCTTGACCACGACCAAAAATTGAGAAAGATGCGAATAAAATGAATAATAAAAATTTCCGTGTCCGAATGAGGATCGAACCCAGGCCGTCTGCGTGGCAAGCAGGTGTTCTACCACACAGCCACGCTTCTGCTCGGAATTAAATTGAAAATAGCTTCCTCTGCTTGGAAATGAAGTGAAAATAACTTTCATGCTTTACAAGCACACGCGTCCTGTATACAGGCGTCACAATACAACATGTAATATCGCAGTAATGTTGCGTGGTACAAGCGTACATTGCCATCGGGCGTCATAAGATGTGAATATCATAACGACATTGAGGTTCAAAGCCGTCCACCCATTACAAAAAGCACACACGTTACAGCGCGTATTCCCTTAAGACCACGTAGTGGGTGCATAGCAAGTTCGAAAACATTTCCCGCATTTCCCGCACATAATTGCTCGTGCTTTAAAGCATGCTACCCATTACATAGTATGCACTAAGTGATTGAAGTACTATCGCTATCGCGTTCAACTCTTAAATGCGAAGCTTAAGGGTCCCCCCAATTTTTGTTTCTCGGCTTCTTTGTGTTTTCGTGATGCGGGCTGGCAAGCAATGGGCGCTCAGGCTCTAAGTAGCCCGAGCTTTTTTTTTATCTTTCCTAATGTGCGACAGCGCCTTTATTCGCCAAACGCATACATTTTCTTTCCCCCATTTTGTCGAATGCGCAGCTTTCCTCCCGGCATTTCTAGCGCTAAACATAGCCACCGCAAGAACGAATAAGCGCTACACATAGCCACCTCAAGCACACACCTGCACCGATCTGAACAGCTGGAAAAAAAGCACCGCCATGAACCCAAGCGGTATAAAATGCCCTCATTTCAAGGATCTTCCAAAGCAGACACAGGAGATAGCAATGGGTTCGCATATATATTTACGTTTGCTTTTTTAAATCTGCCATCTGATGCTGGCTGCCGCACGGTGTTGTTGTAAGTACGTATATGCGGGCATTAGCTCTGTACTTATTTTTTTCTTATACTGTTATTTTATTGCCGGGTTATCGAATCCTGTGTTGTTGTTCTGTCTATAACCTTTTAGCCGGCAAATGCTTCTCGGATGTACGAAACTGAGGCATGGTACACGATAACATCTGTAATGTGCGTTTTGTGGATCTCGCATCCTATGCTTTTATAGGTTGACGCACCTGTCATTTTGGTACAAGTTGAAACACCATGAACGGCCAGAAAGGTATGCTAGATGACTCATTCTGACATATTTCTTAGACTAAAAAGCATTAAAGATTGTGATTTGCTAAAGAAAAAAAGTCTATAGAAAGTTCGCGTGCTGCTTTGACTGTGTATAATGCACGTAGTCCGTTAGTTAAAAGAGCCCTGCAACCAGTGGCGTAGCCAGGGGGTGGCACACTGGGCCCGTGCCCCCCCCCCCCCCCCCCTGAATTTTTTTTTCACCATGGAATACATAGCGCAATATGACCATGTGCCTGTCCGGCACCCACTTCAGATCAAGAAGGTGCCCCCCCCCTCCCCCCAACCCCCCGAAAAAAATTCCTGCCTACGCCCCTGCCTGCAACGCTTTTCTAAGTAATTATCCAATGGCTTCATTAAAGGAGTTTACTGCCTCACGAGTCAACCACCGCAAAGATTTCTAGAATCCGTCCAGCCAGAGCGGAGTTATAAACGTATTTGCCACATTCGCTGCCTTTGAGATTTACATGTAAATTCCAGACCGCGTGCTGCGCTATAATGTTTGGCTCTCGCGTTTTCTCAGGAGCCTCGACTACCGATCGGCAGCATTTTATGACCACGCCGGAAAAAGTGTTGCGGGGTCCCTTTCAGGCCGTGCACGCGTTTTCAACAGCTTTCAGCCGCCATTCGGAAGCGACGTGTTCTGATCGACTCAATTCCTTTTCTTATCGACCACCGCTCGCGGCCGACTGATCACGTACGAGAACGACCGGAGAGGGAAAAGAACGACAAGGCATTAGCGTCGAAGAATGTATCGCTACAAAACAGCGGGCCCCTGCAGTTCCCCTGCTGTCTCCAACCTACGCTGTCATTTCGGTATTTCGAGCATGAAACACTTCGAGTAATTCTGCTTCGGTAATAACCTCAAACCTTACGGTGTAATTTATTTGGAGTATGGTACCCGAATCGTAGAGCACTGTAACACGCGGTACCCGCGTTCCCGTCATAATAGACAGCTGTGATAGAAGATGGAAATGCTTAATATTATATGTATGAAGTAAGCCTTCTGAAAAGTCCAATTGCCATAACAGCCCCATATGTATATACTTACTTCGAGTTGTATTCATATTCAGTGAACAACCCCTCCAATCGCATCAATCGTGTCTAATTAGAACCTCTTCACGGAATAAACGAACCTTTCGACATCCCATCATTAAGTCCTATAGTCAAACACGGAAAAGGCGTGAGTGGAACCACTTCCGAGAAATTCGTGCAGCCTGATTTTTGGCAGCGCAAACTATTATTTTCCTTTAAAGGTGCAAATACACCGGAATCTCCGACGAGCATTTCAAAAAACCCTGCCAAGAAATAGATCGCCGTATCACGGCGTAAGATATATATATATATATATATATATATATATATATATATATATATATATATATATATATATATATATATATATATATATATATATATATATATGTATATATATATATATATATATATATATAGTGACGTTAGCTAACAGCTACACTTTACGCGCGCACCTCCACTTTCCCCACTTTGCGTGGCACTCGTTACCGAAACGTGCAGCTGAGTTCGTTTTTTTTTATCTCTTCTCATTGGACGGCCAAATGTTTTCCATGAACACGAGGTCGCAGTCATCATATTACGCAGTAGACATCCCCAACATCACACCTTTTGCAGCTCTCTTGTGAGGTATTCGTTAATTGTTTTCTCGACAAGTCTAGAAGAGGAGCCACGCTTCACTTCTATAGACTTCGAAATTGAAGCAATAGCTTTAAGCCGTCTGTTATCTATAAAGATTTGTCACAGCATCCCTTGCAAACACGTAAGTTCACACTGTATAGAGTTTCGTCTCAGGTTGCCTTCCGTGGACGGCAAGGAAGGCGTGTCCACACTCATTCCACTACCCTTTAGCATTTACTAGGACCGAAGCTCCTTAGGCCGACACCCCGCCGTCGCCGTCGCCGTTGAAGCTCCCTGGCACGGTGCCAGCTGTGGCGTCTCCACCTCACGCGGGAGGATAAAGGCCGAACTATATGCAGCGTTTTACCGGCGTTTCGTACGCCGGCGTCACTCGGCGTCGACGCTGCCGGTGACGGTGGCCGAAACGTCAGGACGGTCCAGACATCACCAGCGTCAGCGTCGCCGCCGGAAGCCGTTCGATGGACGGAGAACCAATCAGCGCGCGGCTGGTAGCAACTTCCGCTACGTAACAGCGTCGTCGCTGCTGCCAAAATGACTGCCACCCGCCTCAGATCTATTAAGTCGTCGCCGTGCTCTGTGTGACCCGCAAGTTCTCAACCGATGCTCGTATTTGACTTAGCTTGTTCCTCAGAAGCTTCGACAGCAAGCGCTCGGGATTTCTTCGAACAGTTTCCGAGCGCCATCCTCAAGTTGATCGGTAGGCTTAGCAGGCCTGAGTGTATTGGCAAAATACGTGGCCTCAAAAACGTGCGACAACTTCAAGCTCAGAGGCCATATATTACGAGTTTGTGGTTCTTCTTATGCTCAATAGGTGGCGTTACAAGTAAAGTAAACAAAAATAGCCTTTCGGCGGCACTGTGATTTGTTTCCCTCACTACAGAACTGCAAGTTAGACATAAAACCTGTAATCAGGAATATTTTTGTTGGTGAAGTGACGGATACTTCACACTGCTTTGCGAGGTATCGAGTTCATTCCCTTCGGTCGCATGTGTGACGCTCGGCTAGCGCTGGCCTCAGCGCTTTCCATGTGGTTGGCCGCCCTCTCTGGCGGCGTTGATGTCATGACGCCGAGAGACGCAACGTCAGAAAACGCCGGAAAAAACGCTGCATGTGGTTCAGCCTTAAATTAGCTTTATGAGCGCTGGAACGCGGATGGCGTCTGCACGATGCGTGAAGCGCGAGAATAAGAACGCATGCGAAACGGAGGCAGATTAGTTTCCCTCTCCCTCTTTCTTCGACTCTGCCCTCTCCCCTCAGACCGGTGATAGCGAAACCACCGCTTCACCCTGTCGACACTGTCGTCCGCCCAGTGGTTGGACCGTTTCCTGGACAATGAAACGCCGCGCTCGCCGTACGCTGCGTGCATCCCATTTCGAAGGAGATTCGCTCATCGGTTGTATTCGTACACGAAATGACTGCTAGTTTTTTCTGCGTGTTGTCGGTGTCGTGATTTCTATGAAGCAATAGGTTTGCTCCATCGCGATCATCACAGAGAGTGCACTTATGTCTATGTCAAATTATTCAGCATAAGTGGATTTAAACATGTCGCTATATCCTTGAGGCACGTTGGGGTATGTATAATTACTTTGCAACGGAGGCAACCACCTCGGCAGTGCGCTGTCGAGATTGAAAGCCAAAGCTGCAGTCGCATAGATAACAAACCATAAAAATCTTCGAAGGTATGAAAACTCTTAACCGGCGTATATACAACAAGAAGCGATTCATATAAGAGCGAAACCCAGAAGCGTCAGAAAATTGTTCAAGTGCAACCCAAAGCCGATTAACAGAGATCAGAATAGCCCTCACAAAAGCTCACGCGAAAATTTTAACGACAGCTCTCTGCCTGCTACTGTAGCCCCTGCAAGTCGTACTGATGTTCAAGAAGTATCTTCGCAAGCATTTTGTTCCATCACAACAAAGAGACAATACAATTAAGTTCGAATAGTCGGAAGTTCCTGAAGATTTAAAACATTGCGCAAGTGACAGCAAACTGTAACTGTTTTATTCGTGGTGTTGAACTGTGCTGAAAATATAGAAGACTGAAATGCTGAATGAATGTTGAATGGAAATATTGAAGTGATCCGGTAAGTTAATAAATCGCAAAAACAAGTAATAAAATGAATTGCGCATGGATACGCCCACACTGCAGTCACTTCTGCCGAAGTTACTTATAAAACGCAAATTGAAGTAGATCATGTGAAGCACTATATATTATACGCAAGGTTACAATCGAAACAGTACACGGTGAACTGAGATGAAGAGAAAATAATTACCCAGTTGATCATGCTACGGAAAAATGGAAAGCAAGGATCCAATAGGGATTACACAGGGCTTATCAGAGAATTGTTCAAGTTTCATATGTCTTAAAGATATCCGCCAATGTTATCCTCAGCTTGAACCTGTATTCGCTCTTCAGTGTTTTGACCAGTATATACGTGCGCAAAGTCTACACGGTTACTGAGACTTTCCTTATCAGTACGTCCACTCGAAAACCCGTATTTAATACGTCTCTTTGTGCAGCAATCAGAAAAGAAAACACCGGTATTGCATTGGCGCCTGAGTGCCGATCAAATCTCGCGAAAGGTGTATACGAGCACGGAATACTTAGACCAAAATGGCGAAGCCGGTCAGGTGATGGCGTCAGCTGAAAATTTTCTTTGTAAATCTTGAAATTCTATGCCATAACACACGCAGGTTCCTCACCCAATCGTCTGAGGAGAGACATGGGTCTCTTCAGTGCAGTGGCCGTAATCGTAGGCAATTCCATAGGTAAGCGATTTCGAAACAATGAAAAGTGTGAACTTAATTCAATACTTTATGTCTTATGAGTCTTAAGAGAACAGTGTGCTTGTTGTATCGACGTAATTAATAGACTGACTATGACTTCCTACTGTTGGACAGGAAGTGGAAAGATAACGCGAAAGAAAAAAGATTAAAAACAATTACGCCAACCGCGAAATTGACGTACCGTCGTTCACGCTAACATGATGCGCAGCTAGTGACTTCCTTCTCAAAATATCTCTTTTTCTACACGACTACAGTGAAGTGTTTAGCGCTTTCCGGAGATGAGTGGCACTGTCAAATAATTTCGAGATGCCAGTCAAACTTGTTTAGAAAACTTTTTTTTATTATTAGCACATAACCATTGCAAATGAGAATGCTTACCACAATTTCATGTCACTATCTTCTTATATGCCAGACTGAACGCTATTTTTTTCCCATATGTATGCACATGTATTCAACGTATATCTGTGTCGGTTACACTTATCAGTAATTTATTACTCATGAATTTTTATACTAATCTTAACTATTTTTTTCATTATGTTCGCCACTGAAGTGTTTGTTGTTTATAAATTTTATAAATTTTTGTCAACAATCCGTTGATGATACGGCTTGGGCACCTTCAAGCTTCATTTGACGGCTTTCCGCCTGGGGTGATGCCGACTGTTCTGATGGGAATTAGCTTAATCATTGATTGATTAATTGATTGTTGTGGAACCTAAGGCCGAAGAACACGCACACGCACACGCACACACACACACACACACACGCACATACACACGCACGCACAGAGAGAGAGAGCAAAAATTAGGAGGATTCGGCGATCGCTTTTACCGTAAATGAACTGATTCACTTCAGGAGTGTAAAGCTCTCACAGAGGCCACCGCCATATTTTTTACTTCGGTTTGCCGTAGAAAATTATACGTAAAAAATAAGCCTCCAAACACACCGCCCCCCTTCTAGAATGCCTCTTCCAATTTCCAAACTGAACTTCCGTTTAACATACATTCACGTAAACATGCAATCAGGCGGCTACCCATGGCTCGTACTCATACTTGACAAGAAAAGCACTCATCTGTGCGCAGAATGCTTGGTAAAAAAATATGGGTAGAGATAGGACAGGGTGCACATTTAATACCGAGTTTTATTGCTTTGATGGCAGGCATATACAGGTATATACAGTATAGTGGTGGTGAGGGAGCATAAGGTGGGGCTGAGATTTAATGTGCTTACGACCCCTGTAAACAATTTTTCTGGGCTCAAAGAAACGGCTGTGGCACAGCGATGAGAGGCTGAATTACGCTACACGTTGAAGCAGCTGCACCAAAATGCAGTGGTGGTAATAATGGAGGAGCTTAGCCAAAAAGTTTTTGGGAAAAGGGAGTGTGGTAGGTCCCACTTCCCGTCATGTATGTACGTGCTTGTACAATGCATGCGTGCGCATGTATAGAGACAAAACGCATTTAACTCTTAAAACATCTGGATTAGTGTTGGGGGTTGAAACCCCTGAATCACGCCCCCCGGTATGCCAATGCATTGGGGAACAGGCTGCGAACAAAAAAAAAAAAAAAAAAGATGCCCAGTAGGAATACTTCTTTTCGAATAATAACCACTTATTACGCCGTACGAATGTGGCTCCTTTATGAAAGACACTATCCACGACTCTGTGGTGTGCAGTTGTTTTGTACTTCTCATTTTCGTAACGTTGTGCGACATCACAGGTTCTGGAATTTTCATCACCCCAAGCATCGTTTATCAGGACGCTGGCTCTGGCGGAGCCGACCTGCTAGTGTGGATGGCGGGAGGACTAGCATCTTTGATTCGTAAGTCCAAAAAAAAAAAAACAAACGGTCATAGCCGCTTTCGCAAACCCAACCATTCACTCCGTGCCTCCAGTTCAATGTGCAATATCGTGAAGCAGGAGAGCGAAATCTAATATAGTCGAACCCGCCAATATCGAACTCGGGTAAGTCGAATTATCATTTATATCGAACTACTTTAGAAAACGGCGATGCTTTGACGTCACTGCATAGGAAAATGTACGACTACATCGAAGCCGGAACACTTGATATAGTATTGCAGTTTTCAAGTTTGTAGTTTATTGACATGAAGTGTATACAAATCGATTGCGAATACTGTACAGATCCCCTTAGCCGAGCGTTAGTATTGAGGCCACTTACAAGCATGTAATTGACAGTTACGATCGTCACTTACATTTAAATAGGAAGAATGCGCAGACAAAGAAAAAAAATAAAGAAAACATTTAAAAAAATATATATTAGAGGCACCTCTTCAGGCGCGAATCACGATGCACTGTCCGTAAATGTCTAAATTTCGCACAACATTATTTTAAGGCACTCGTTATTATTCTAAGAAAGTAAAGAAGTAAGTTGTTTATTGCGAGCTTGCTAATTAATCATAATTAGCCTATATTTAAATATTTAATTATTCTGCAGTTAGTAATGTTCGATGTTTACACGAAAAAAATACGCCATCTCCCGCTAAAGGGAACCATGTGTAGATGTGAAGCATCGGGCGCTAACGCTTACATTGGCGGCGGCGTTGACGCTGGCGCTCATCGCAGCGTTGCGCAGGAGAGAAAACTGGGGAGGCGCAAAGCACGCAGTGATGGAGCGGTGTTTCCTACTGGAACATGCCAATCGCTGCTAATGGGCAATGAGAGACAGAAGACTCCGACTGGACACAGAGACCCACAGTCCGCTTTTAGTTAACGCGCACGCTGCGAATTTTTATTGTTCAACAACGCACAGGAGAAATCTCCCACCAGCACCACCTTGCAGGTCAAGATCCGTTGCCATATATACGGGGTGGCCAGTGAACGTTTGTGCAGCGCGAGCAATCGGTTTTTTCAACCAAGAAACGTGCATGCTTGTGAACTTTTGTATATTATGTAAATGCATCGTCATGTACATTGTGTATAGTGATTAGTGTATGTATTAGTCCATAATAGCTTTTGTTAGGACGTGATGTGGACTTGGACATATCCGTAATTGCGTTTCATGTACATTGTGCTTAGTCGTTTTTGTGTGTTAGCTACTGTCCTTGTGGTATAGACACGTTTTTCAAGTGTTCACGTACTTCGTTGGAATAAACTTATCCTAAACACTCGCTAGCAGACGCTGCCTGCGTAGGCGTCGAGAGGCGAGAGGGGGGAGCGTAGGAGAGGAGAGAGAGGGGGGACGCGCATGCGCAGTGGGAGAGTGGACGCCGCGGGCAGGGATGCCTAGAGGAAAGAGGGGGGGAGCGTAGGAGGGGAGAGAGGAGAGGCGCATGCGCAGTGAGGGTGTGGTTGCCGCGGGTAGGGATGCCTAGAGGAGGGGGGAGAGGGGGGTTTTTTATTTTTATTTTTTTTGAAAGGGTTTGCGCATGCGCAGTAAGGGTGGCCACGCGGCACACCACCACCACCACCACCGGATTAAGCTTCGCCATAAGATGCTTCACATCTAAAAAGGAAATCTTAGGATTAAAATGCACACGCAGTTTGTTTTTGGCTGTTCATTTTAAGCTTATGAACTTGGTCCGGGAACGGGGCACGTCGAGCGACCCGTCGAACATCGTAGTGCCTTCATCAAAGTGATCGGCTGTAGTCATACGCAACGCGTTGACTATGCAGAAGGTTCAATTGATCCTATGCGCAATGTATCCTGCCCTTTCTTTCCCACTAGTCCGTATTTCCGTCACGGACACGATCAGATGGCAAATAAAAACTTAAAAAAAAAAAGTCCCATCAACGGAAGTAGAACCGCGACCTCTCGGTCCGCGACAACAGATGCCGGGCACGCCATCCGCTGCGCACGGTCACACATTCTGGAGGCTTTACAAACGCGCTTTATATCTCACACTTTCCTTTCGCAGTGCTCTCGGTCGGCGGCGTGACGTCGGCGTCTGGAAGCGATAAAGTGATGCATCATGACCGTGGTCTACCGCGATTAGCTCCTGCAGGCTGCAACGCGTCGTTGCTACGCGTCCAAGCTACTCGGATCGTTTCTAATAGGCGAAGTGCAGTTTTGTCATCGCGAGGTGGCGACCTTAGCCTAAGCCTCGGCCTCGCTCATGGCATTCATCCATATTAAAAATAGTTCTGCGACGCGCGACGGCCCCGCCCTCCTTAGAATGTACTAGAAATGCTTCTAGTGTACTCTACCTGGCTGTAACACCACATTCCCCGCTTACGCTCACCCCGAGAAAAATCGCGGCCGGGCTAGAGAGGAGACACGACGCGCGTCGCGTTTCCCTCTAGTCCAGCCTGTGATATTCAATAAGTCTTTAACATGTCGCGGGATGGCGACCTTAGCCCAAGTTCTGTGTGCAGTCAGCGACGCTCTTCCGGCTGTCACACCGCTTTCGCTGATTACGCTTTCACCGTTAACAATACAGCTACCACAAAGGTTTCTTTAAGCATTGATCACGGGTGTTCGTCGTCGGGATTGAGATGTACCATCAAGCGTCAACGTGGGTGCGTCCACGTTAAACGGCGCTACAGCTGTCAAACACCAATAGCCATTGTGCAAGGTCTCTTACATCAATGTGCCGTGAACATTCAACCACTTCTGTAAGTATACGTTTCACTTTCGTGCTTACAATGATTCTATATGATGGAGGGATCAACCATGTCTCTTTTTTTTTATCTACAGATGCCTTCTGCGTCGCTGAGCTCGGCACGTTACTACCATCGGCTGGTGGCTTCTACGAGTACGTTCACGCTGCCGTTAAGTCTATGGGAAAAGTGGGTGGACTGCTCACCTTCTTCACTCTGTGGACGTTCCTGCTGATGGACTCGGCCGGCGCCGCCATGAGTGGGTTTACATTCACTAGATACGCGCTCAGTTTGGTCTACGGAACTTGTCCGCCACCATACGGAGCCACAGCTCTGATGACGTTGGTCGTGATAGGTGAGTCAATAGGCCTCGCAAAGTGGTACGAGTGTCTGCACGCTTAACTCTCCGTCATGCGTTACGTATAGGACGCTGTATTTTTGTGCGCCGGTAGGAGAACCGATGTTTAGGAGAACCGATGTCACAGTAAATTGTTACTCCAAGAATGCTAGTACTGATGATACATATGCCCCGTATCGCGAACCACATGCCCTTATTATAGCAAATGTTGTCAGAATGGACGTACACGCTTTAACTTTCAGTGCACCATTCACCTTGGCGTAATTAAGTGAGCTTCCTAAAGCGTGATTTTGGTCCATGAATTAGGGGTTGTACGAACATTGGCGTATATATATTTTTAACAACTCTTCATCGCATTAAAAACCCTTATTTGAACTTTTTTTTTGCGCGCACAAAAGACAAGGAAGATAGACACACGAGCGCTAACTCTCAACTATTTATTTTTGAAAGGAACTATACATATATGTACCCAAGAACCAGCATAGAGCATGTGCGGCGCAAATCATGTGACACACTCTCAGAAGGGCTAAACAGAATTAAAAAAGACGAAATCCTTATCTGCCCAGTTATCAGTCTTACCGCATTAAAAACGTTGGGGCAGCATGTCACGCTCTGCGACACTTGAAGGCGGAATTCTGCGGCACACTTAGTGATGCGTCCAGTTATACAATCGTGGCACCGGACTTCTTGCAAGACACAGGTCATTCTATGAGTATTCAAAGAAAATGCTTGTGTCACTGATCTTCTCGTTCCGCTTTTTTCTTCCTGCAGAACTGGCAGCTGTGGTGAACGTATTTTCCTTGGAGGCCTCCATGAAAACTCAGAACATGTTTTTTATGCTCAAACTCGCAATATTGTTTGGAATTATCATCACTGGCATCGTGTGGTGCATTCGAGGTGATCTTTTCCTTTCATGTATTAAAAATATTTTACTCTGCTTCTCCCGATGACACACGCTGTGTCATTCCGAACAATCTCGGCCGAAACAACATAGCATAGTCATTCAACTTCAAATTACAAGTTTTTATTTACCCGTCCTGAATATGCTGGATGCGTACGTACGGATTACGATGGAACGGGTATGGAACAGGAGCAGTAAAATCAAAAGTGAATACTGCGTGCTACTGCAGCTCATATTAGCTTATTTGGCATATCGAATAAGTCAAGCGTGTTGATGCGACAATTGCCGATAGCTAAATCTCCATTAATTTACTGCGTGTCATTATGCCCTTGCATAAGTGAAATATGTTTCACTACGTTGGGTTTGCAGAAACCACACAAACTTATGCTCTGGAAGAAAAAATATCAGTCAGTTACTCAAAATTGCACAAATTTTTATCACCTGCAAAAAAAAATCAGCTTCATCATGGTTTCTTTAAAAAATAAGTGTAATACTGACATCAAATAGTACCCAGCTCGATGGGAGAAATTGTGGTGATTGGGGATAACCGGAAAGGAAAACTGGAAATTGTCCAATTTAGGGGCCGTATTCATAAACCTACCCCTCATCTCGCGTTTTCCTAATCCGTTTTGTGCCTTTTGTGCGTTTGACATACAACGTAGGCCGGTATTCACAAACAAGTCTTGTAGTTATATTTTAGACTGTAACCGTGTTTGTGCACTTACAGCATATCTCGAGTGTACAGCGAAACCCTAGAGAAAACTTATGATAAGGTTGGCTTGTGAAAAAACTTGGAGGACACTTGAGCTTCGCCTTCAAGAATAGAACGTGATGGCGTGATCGAAACTTGGAGGACACTTGAGCTTCGCCTTCAAGAATAGAACGTGATGGCGTGATCGGGTCTCGGGCGCATTGCCTTCAACCATGCCACAAGGAAAGGAACGTTTGTGCGCGTAACATTGGCCGTTTCAAACCATCCTAGTACATCTACTGGATGCACAGTTGCTAAGTGCCCACTACGCCATAGTTCTTCCTTTTGCTAATTGGTGAATTATCCATTTCTCGTCCGTAAGGTGCCGCGTGCACTTGCGCAGCTGCGCACTTCCCTTACAAAAATTTTTGGTAACGTTGACTTGACGGTCTAAAGACAGTTGTTACTAGAACCTATCAACAATCAAAAGGGTGTCTACTAACTGTCTTTATACTTCTTTACTGACGTTCTATGAACGCTCTGGCTGCAATTGGCCACCAACTTTGAACAGAGTCATGTTCATAGGCGGTCTGTTGACCGCGTAGTAACGGCCTGTGAACTAACTTTCTGTCAACGCTCTGGCTGCCAACTTTGAACAGAGTCATGTTCATAGGCGGTCTGGTGACCTCGTAGTAACGGCCTGTGAACATTGTTCATTTGACGCCCTAGTAACATTCTTTCAAAAGAAAGACTGTCCGTAAGCCTTCTGTCAACCATCTAGTAACCTGTGTCTGTATACCCTCTGGCAGCAGTTGGTTACAACCATTCTATGAAGCACGCTCATACGCACTCTGTTAGCGCTTTGTTACCTCCCACAGCGAGACCGCTGGCCTCTAGGATTTCTTTACCGTCGAAATGCGACAGCCGCGGCCAAGACCGAACACCCGTCTTTCGGATCAGGAGCCGCGGACACCGCATCCACTAAGCCGCAGCGGTGGTTACGCGCTCTGTTAGCATTCTAACACTGCATACAAACACTTGCCTTTCGGCAACATGCGTATATGTACAAACAAGTTGCCAGTAGAAGACAACACGATCTAGAAGATGCGTGAGCGAGGACAAATCGACGAAAAATTGCATTAAAAATCTTTATTTTTGAGTACACGACACTACTGATTCAAAGATATTCACTTCCATTACTAGTCACACGATTTACTTACTCAACATAGAAAAAAACACTAGGTCAACACACTTCAAACGCACTCGTGATTTACAGAATATTTTGAACACAAATTAACATTAGCACAGTTGGACTCAGTTGCACAGTAAATAAACCTTTAACATAAAAGAAAGCGCTGCAACGATAATAACTTAAAATATTACAGTAGCATTAGATTTAGCCAAGTGAACAACGAATTCACAGTTAAATTTTAGAAATAACACTAGTTGTAAAACACCAACTAAAATTAAGCATTTGGCGAGCTAGTAGCTGCGATGTCACATCTCAGTAGCCCAAACTACGGCATGAACCACGTTTCCACGAAAACCTCCCACGCGTGCCCATTCGATCGGTAAGAAAATAGAAATATAATAGCGAATAGAATTGCAAGCACAGCATAATAACAGAATAAATAAAAGAGGGTGATCAATAGTTAATGTTTAGAATAAATTGGATGCGATAAGAAATGTTCGATGAGAGGTAAGAGCAGTCAACGCGTGGCCTTATCTGTAGCTTGCGATTCGCGAGTCCACTTTGAAGCACGGAGCTGCTGGTTGCTCGTTGCGGTGAATTCTGCCGAAAACAGTGGCGGGCTCATACCAAGCGTCGGTGTTCTTGCCTTGGTATTTTCACGACTTCACCTACAGGCTACCCATGTCCGCGAGCCCGCGCTTGAGGAAGTCTGCCGTTCGGAGTGGGGCACTCAGGCTGGATCTCGCCGCAAACGCGGCCCAGGTCGCAGGAAGTGCACAACCACGTATGGCTCACACGAGGAAAGTTCCACAGCGCTTCACTTCCCCACACACGATGAAATCGGTATCACAAGCCTACAATCACGTAGTATCACATTCAATCAAATAAATCCACAAACGTAAAAGCACACGAGAAATCGAGAAACGGATGAGCCACGTGCAACTATGACACCTTCGCGACGACTAGGAGAAAAGGGACAAGACAAACAGGTCAGAACAGGTTGTCTTGGACACGGCAGCTAATGTGACGTAGCGCGCCGCGCGCCGCAGGAGGGAGCGTTGAGAACATCCTGTCCGGTCAGTTTCGGGACAATGGGGCGCATGTATCCCCACAGCACGGCCGCTCCGTAGCAAGTCGTTTCAGGTGTTTCAGAGCCTCTCTTGCAAAAAAAAAAAAACGCGCCATGTTCGAGGCGTTCATAAAAGCAGTACGTACACGTGTGTTGGAACCGCATTTATTTATCGTGATTCACTAGCAGGACTAATAATAATAATAACTATAAATAATAAATACACTTCTCAAAGCATTTGAGAAGCGCTGAAGGAAAGAGGTGTTTACTACTTTCAGAAGGCAAAATTATTTGACATCATTTGAGCTAATACGCGTATTACACTTCACTGGTCTGTGTAGTTTATGAGCACGCGCATCACACGGTCAGTGCCTAAAAGGATGTAAGGGACGTAGTCCTGTAAATATGTCACGTTCGGTTTATGGCACAGCGTGCGTATTCAGAAAAGAGCCTTACGCTAAAAATATTCGGTCGGGAATATTCCGCTGTGTCCTGATGTTGGACATATTAGTAAAACCGGTTGCGACCAATCACAAAAAAGCATACTAAAGAGATACGTTGTGAGTTTGCCCCATGAGGTTGATGGTAGATGTTATCGAATTTCCCCTTTTTGGGAATGTTCAATATATTGGCAAAGAAGTAGGCGGCGAATGAGGATCACTTTTTGATGGCCAGATTTTTCGGCAGAAAAGTGATTGCGCTAGTGAGCACTGTTGATCATAGGATTAAGGGAAAACTGAAGAAGGAAGGAATGGTACGCCGCCGGAGATGCTTTGCTCCCGTAGCAAACCAATCCATTCGGAGGCTTCGGTGCCGAAGCCTTTCCCTTATAAAGCAGCAGCACGTACAAACGAGGGCCTGTATGGATGCTATATTATTATTAATAGGTCCTCGTTGGTACGTGCAAAATTATATGCCCTCTCGTATATATTGATTTTATAGCTTTGGTGTGTGCGTGTGTGTGTGCGTGTGCGTGTGTGTGTGCACGCGCGCACGTGTACACAGGGGAAGCAGAGTGCGGAGAGGTTAAGGGTTCGATGGCTCCTTATACTTAGCCAAAGCTAAGTCATCTTTTCAAGGTAAATTTAAAATAGTACTTATAAATGAGGTTTCCAGGGCATGTATTTACAATAGTCTTTACACGTCAGTAAATAGCAGGCCTTTAGACGGTCTACATAATATAGTCTTTATACAATAGATAGAAGGACGCCTTTACACGGTCTAAATAATATTGTCTTTATACAATAGCTATAGAAGGAGGCCTTTAGGCGGTCTACATAATATAGTCTTTAAAATATAGTAAGGAGGAGGCCTTTAGACGGTCTACATAATATATTCTTTATACAATAGTTCGAAGGATGCCTTTAGACGGTCTACATAATATAGTCTTTATAAAATAGTAAGGAGGAGGTCTTTAGACGGTCTATTAACAATTGTTACTAGAGCGCTAATGTTCATAGACAGTCACCAATGTTAATAGATGGTTACTAGGTGGTCTACTCAATGTTACCAGCCATTTTTGTAAGGGTTTGTAATAGTTAGGCAGCTGAAAACCATCCACTCATTGCGCAATTCACTTGTTTTGGCGGCTGGTGTGATTCTATGATTCTGCCACGCAATATTACATGCGATAAGGAGACTCCTTCCACTACATTACATTATTATAGTGTCTTTTTTTTTTTAAGCCGTTTCAAGCAATGACGTGGCTCTGTGGTAAAACACCCGCTTGCCACGCAGATGGCCTGGGTTCGATTCTCACTTCGAACCGAAAATTTTTATTATTAATTTTATTTGCATCTTTCTCGATTTTTCGGTCACGGACAAGATGATGATTTTTCGTTCACAACCAACGACGCCGACACCGACGCCTGAATTTCTGCGAAACGAGCTCTTTGACGCTGGCGCGTTAACACGGGTCAAAGTCCTTTAAGCGAATGATTGTCGTGGTGGTCTAAGATGAAATCTTAAAAAATAGTTCTTTTTTAATGTCGACGAGCATTTGTAGGAAATATCATCAGACCAAGAGCGCAATTACGCGTTATGCGTAAATATTAATATCGGGAAACTGCTAGCACAACTGTGTCCCAGAAATGGTAGGGAAAGTAACCGGCACCCGTTTTGCAGGTTACCCTTGGGCCGGACCTCTGTGTAAATATTGAGCTGCATAACTCCGTTCATCACACCTTTGTTCAATTTTTTTACAAGTTTTTGAAGCTTTTATAATGATTAGTGAATGTGTTAAGAGGCAGGACCGTATTGTCACTAATAGATGCGGAAAATGAAGCCATTTTAACCAATAGACAGGGGTTGTTAGGTGGGCTAGTTGGTTCACAAACATTATGGCAGAATCAGCGCAAAAATACGGGACAGTAAAACACACAGGACACAGCGCTGTGTGCTTCATTGTTCCATATTTTGCGATGTTTCTGCCATAACTTTAACCAACTCTTCCACAGATTAAGAGCCGCACACACTCCTGAAGTAAGCCAGACATGTTGGCAATGCCACCCACACCCATCCTCCAGCTTCAACAAACCGTTTCATTGTGACTAAAGATGCAGCAAACCAGGCAACAAAATATTGGAAACGCCAAATGGTTAAAGCTTACACAGCTTTTGATGTGACGCCCGTGGAGTTAAATAATTTGCAGAAAAGCTTACTCTGCGGATAGCATAGTTAGGTGTCGCCCGATGTGCTTAGCGGTTTAATGTGCGTAGCTGGGATGGGAGGGTAGATTTAGCGCACGAAGAGCCTTAGAGACAGGACCCTATGTGCAGCGCGATCGCTCCGACTGGCCCCTTTGTGCCGAGTTCCAGGACAACAATAAGGGATTCGAGCAGTAACAAAGGCGTTGCAACTAACATAAGGTGAGGTCAGGCCAAGTAAGCCCCATGATTGCCTATGGTTGACGCTGTTTTGTGATACCGGGTCTGCGCGCTGAGCACAGCGAGTGTTCTTGGCCCAGCGCAAGGACGAACACGTTGCAGTTTTACCAGCGATTGATAAAGCGTATCTGCTTGTGTTTCTCCGTATAATCGTCGATCCCACGTCGTTACACTGGTGTGGTGGAGGTGCTCGGTAAGCTTCATGCTTGGCACTCCTTCGCGGAGCCGACGATCAAGCCCAGAACCGCCGTCTAAACACCGGTCCTCCCATTCAGTCGCCGTCGAGGCCTGGCGCCCGAGCTCAACCCCCCTGCCAGAAAGTCCAGCAAGTCGCTTGCCTGCTTCAGCCACCATGGCCACTTCAGCTCCCTCACACGTGACATTGAAGAATCTATATGATTCCCGAGTGCTTTCATGGTGAAGCCTATGAAGACGCCCAAGATTGGCTGGACCAGTTCGGACGCTGTGCGAAGTACAATCAATGGACCATCTCAGACGCCAAGTTTTCGAATGTCTACAGACAGGCTTTCGAATGTCCACTGTTATCACCTGAAGGACAGCGCTCAGACGTGGTACATAAACCTCCCGGGGAAAGAAGCTTGGCTACGTGGGACCACTCGCGCTGCTTCGTTGTCACCACTAGCACATGCGCGCGGCAATATACGAAAAAAAAAAAGCCAGAAAAGAGGCCGGCGATTTCCGTTTGTTTACGTGATGCATCTGCCGTTACAAACTGACAAATGCACGTCGCTAACACTTCATGAGGAGTGTATAATGTCTTTGCTCACAGATATTCACATATAGAAACTCTATGCCTTTGCTAAACCGATCTCAGAGACCACGCTCCCTCAGGTTTCGTCGTCCTGTGTGAGTTTAAGGACTGTCACAGAGGGATTACTGAAATTTCTGAGATATCCCTTTCTTTATTCTTTTCAGCGCCGGTTCTTCTTAACAGGCTTTCCATGAACGGTCACACTACGCCGGGAAATTTAGTCGCAGCATTTGCGATAGCTTTGTTCCCTGGAGCCGGAAGGTAAGCCAATCCTTGGATATCTTGCCCTCTTTCTGGTACAGAAACGAAGAAGCGTACGCACGACAAAAGCGTCGCCACGAAGAGAAAGAATCTTCTTGTGGTCCATATACATTGCATCATGGAAAACGGAGTGTCGTGTAAAAGCAAGAGGTTCAGAGAGCGGACGCACTGGTTACAGCTGCCGCTTTCTGAACGCATGCGTACGAAGCGAAGAAGCTAACAAGATGACATACCGCTAGACATTTTCTGGATGAATATCGTCGTCCAGTAGAGGATGTACTGATGACATCCCTAGGAAGTCCTAATTATGGCTTCTTGTTTAAAAAAAATTGGCCGCGTATCTGCGTGCTTCGCTGCGAATGTCGTCGAAAGACGATAGTCTTGTGCCGGCTGTACTATACTATGTTTTGCCTTGCCTCCGACAGCGCCTACTCTACGTTGAATTGGCCGCATCTGGCTGGCATTGATAAAATAGAGGAGGCGTTGCGCGAGATATGGACGCCATTGAAAAAAAAGCCCCCCACCTCCCCGAAGGGAATCGTGAGGAAATGCGAATGCATTTCGCGCGCGCTTCACTCCATTTATATATGGTGGTTGTGGTTCGAAGAAGGAAAAGGCGCCTAATTTCTGCAGCCCGGTCGGGAGCACGGCGCAGCGCCTTTTTTTTTTTTGCTTTTTCTTGTTTTTTTTTATGTTTTCATTTATTTTTTTTTCATATATAGCTCCGCCGAGCTCCGCCGCAGACCGCTTTTAGTTAACGCGCACGCTGCGAATTTTTATTGTTCAACAACGCACAGGAGAAATCTCCCACCGGCACCACCTTGGAGGTCAAGATTCATTGCCATTTATACGGGGTGGCCAGTGAACGGTTGTGCAGCGCGAGCAGTCGGTTTTTTCAACCAAGAAACTCGCTAGCAGACGCTGCCTGTGTCGGCGTCGCGAGGCGAGAGAGGGAGAGGGGGGGGAGCGTAGGAGAGAGAGAGAGAGAGGGGGGGCGCGCATGCGCAGTGGGAGTGTGGACGCTGCGGGCAGAGATGCCTAGAGAAGAGAGGGGGGGAGCATAGGAGAGGAGAAGAGAGGTGGGACGCGCAGTGGGAGTGTGGACGGCGCGGGCAGGGATGCCTAGAGGAGAGAGGGGGGAGCGTCGCAGGGGAGAGAGGAGGGGAGGCGCATGCGCAGTGAGGGTGTGGTTGCCGCGGGGAGGGAGAGAGGAGGCTTTTTATTTTTATTTTTTTTGAAAGGGTTTGCGCATGCGCAGTAAGGGCGGTCACGCCGTACACCACCACCACCGGATTAAGCTTCGCCATAAGATGCTTCACATCTAACACCTGCCGGCGCGCACACCTCCTCAACCTATCCTCCTCCTCCGCGGACAACGCCGCACAACGCCAACGCCGGATGCCTGACATAGCCCGACTATGAAATGCATTCGCATTTAAAACATGAGCTTGTGCTGAACCAAGGGCATTACACCGTGACCAAGGGCCACTGCCAGCGGCAGCACCTTATCGTCGGCACAGAGCTTTTTCGTGCAAAGCGTCGCATTTTCAGCGCAGCCTAAAAAAACACTAGGGTCTTTAGAATTGCGTACCTATGTATTTTCTAATAAAATAACGCACGTCCTGACACTTACATATTAATGTTGCGCCTCAGGCATGCGTAGTATTTGCTTTTTTGATCGAATATGTTCACAAATATGAACGCAAACACCAGTTCAAGATGGCTGGGCGTTCAGAAAGTAGTTAGACTTTGACCGAGTATATAGCTGAATCGGGTTACGGACAGACAGACAGACAGACAGACAGACAGACAGACAGACAGACCAAAATTTTTGCGTTGAAGTATCCCAAGAAAGACTATCGTCTTTAAAAATGCGTATTATGAAATGTCTTCTGGAAGACCCGAAAAGAGGTTCTACATTTATGCAGGAAATGCCGCTTCTATGAAGGCCTGGTTTTATCGCCGCGACACAGACGGTAATATATGTGCTGTGACATAACTCCACAATTTCGTTAATTGTGTGTTATTATCCAGCTGACTACACTTATTTCCCATTTATATGAACGCACGAACATCTTGAAAACGTAACCCCATGGCTTTGTAAATGTCATTCTACATTCCCTACGTATATTCTTAATTTGGGGAGTCTCTGCAAAAACAAGCAATATATCACAATAGGGCGTCAAGGCAAATTTAGATCTCTCCGGATGGGAAGTTTCAAGTGCGGTGTACTTCCATAGGAAGTGAAAGCATGCGAATTAGTAGTTGATCACCTGAAATTTACTAATTATCTTTTTAGTTAATTACCTGGCTGCATATGCAGCAACTGCCGAAATGTATGGTTGGTAAGTGCGCGAGGCGTACTAGTTTTGAACAAATTTTAACCGAACACGCTTCAAGGCGGATAATACATGGGCGTTCCCGTTAGTTTCGTACTCGCGCTGCCTTTCACACTGCGCAAAGCGGCGGGTTTTTTTTTTCTTTTTTTTTTGAGAAGCTTGGAACACCAGCGCAAATTTTATGGCTCCATGCCACTGTGAGATGTCAAGATCAAGATCCATGCCACTGTGAGATGTCCAATGTAGGATCGGTTTAGGAACATTTCAAGCTAAGGAAACGCCTTAAATCCGATGTCCCATGCATGCACTAGATGAGAATGACGGTGTTGTCTGAAATGTAGTTCAAAATAGTTTGCCGTGTAGTTTTCGGTTTTTGTTTTATGACGTGCAGGACTCGCGGGAACGCGCGAGAACTAATTACTCGTTTTCGCCACTCGTTCGCAGCGCAACAATAGCCTTCATGGCCGAAGAGATGTCCGACCCATCGCGCACCATCCCGAGGTCCCTAGTGGGCGGAACCATCTTCGTGGTCGGGCTCGTCGTGCTCACCAACGCGGCCTTCTTCGTGGTCCTCGATGCCGGCAGCATCGTCGCCACCGAGGCCACGGCCACGACGTTCTCGCGGGCAGCGTGGGGCACAGCGGGCGAGTTTCTCGTGCCCATCCTGATCTGCGTTTGCACGTTCGGAACGCTGAGCGCCTCCTTCTTCACCAGCAGCCGACTCTTCATGGCCGCCGCTCGGCAAGGACACCTACCCTCGCTCGTCAGCTTGATCGGTGTCGACTCGTCGCTCCCCGTAGTGGCGATTGCATTCAGGTCGTGCATCGCCATACCGTTTGCCCTGACGGGATCGCTGACGTTTCTCGTTAAGGGTGGCATGAATTTCTACTGCATCAACGTTATAGCGCAGATGCTTGCCATGCTGAGACTGCGCGTATCCATGAGGGACGCCGCAAGGCCCGTAAGAGTGCCGACTTGGTTGATCTTTGTGAATATCGGCGTTCCTCTGGCAGTTATCCTCGTGCCACTTTTTTCAACGGCTGAATTCATGTTGTATGCGATCAGCATAGGATGCACACTGATAAGCTTGCCAATTTACTTCTTTTTCAAGGCTATACAATGTCGGATGGCTGGGACGTGGTTATACATGACAGCTCAGAAGTTGTTCCTAAGTGTTCCCTGTGCCCACCTCGTGAAACTAAAGTGAGCTAATTTTCAGGTTGCTCCCTAATCATGCTCTCTTAAAATATTCACCGACGATACTGCCTAATGCGTATTATGAGTGCAGCTGTTTGGTTGTATTGATTTCGCGATAAGTTGAGGCGTGACTGCCTCGCTAACCGGGAGACCGCTAAAGGCAGCTCGTGGATGCGTTCCACAACAGCCGCTGCAGACAGGCCTCCGTTCATGCAGCACTTTAGTTCCATATACAATGCAATCCACTTATAACGATATCCAAGTGCCAACAAAATCCCATAGTTATAACCGATAATTATTATAGGCGAGTTAAGAAAAGAAAGAAAAAGAGGTCAAAACATTTTATTTGCCTGCAAGTGAGGTAGTGCAACCATGTACTTGTTTGTAGAAAAGCCATAGTCTGTCAGCTTTGATTGCTTCACGCGAAGCTTGCGCACATCTTTCTCAAGAGCATCAACGTGCTCCACGTAGCTGAGCGGGAGGGCCTTCGCGAAAACAAAGTCCCGGAGGGACTGTATCATCCGTTGGGCCTCCTTCGATGAAAGTACCTGGGTAGGCTGCTCAACCACGTCGCCTGAGTCGCCGCTCTCATCACATGCCCTCAACACGTATACGCTCAACGATCGCCTCATCACTGAAGCACTCGGACGTTTCCGCAACATCGTCTGCATGAAGAAAGTGGTCCAGACACGACGCATCTTCGCTAAGCACCGACCACAACTTCCGGCAGCTCTTCGTCGACGGGCGCTTCGCAGGCCTCTCGTGGCATCGCTTCGGAAGTTCGGAAGGAAAGCGCCTCCTCCTTTCGCTTCCTCGTAGGAAGCGCAGTCGTCTCGTTTTTTGAGGGTGTGGACGGGGTGCGGGGCGCATAGCTGCGCATGCCGTCGGCGCGGAGAGCCATTTGGGCGCGCTGTAGCCGGATTCAATCGCTATATCGACATCGCGGCACTGGAGCATCGTAATAAGCGGTTTATTTTACCACATAAAGCATAAAAAAATCACCGCCATATCCACAAAGTGAATGATGTTGGTGGAAGCTTGCTCTGAGATGATCGGGTAATCCCGCGAATCCTCCGTACACATCTCCTACCATCATATTTAGACGTGACAACGTTGTTATACCGGGTGTTCAAAGTTAAGCTTTCTCGTTTTATTAAAATTCAGCACTGGGAAGAACATGAAAACCACTTTTGCAGATAACTTATACATCCAGGGGGGACACGCAATGAGACAATAATTATCGCTTTCAGGTGCCCAATTAACTCAGATTCAATAATTAACTTTTTAGTGATTGCAGCAAGAAAGCATGTTTGTATTGAAAAGTTTGAGGCAGTCGCATTTATACACAGTTCCATTTAGAAGAATTCCTCTAGCATGTCTGTGCTCCGAGATATCCCGCTGCAAAGTTTAATTGTGGTTTACCTGATTACGCATGCGAGACAGTCAGCGGCGGCGCAATCTCCTCCCCGGTGGGCCGTGGCAGTTGCTTGCGTCGTTTAATCTGATAACGGGTCGAAGGCACAGGCAAAGATGATAACGGTTACCCTTTTGCTACTGGCTGGTGATAGCAAGCAATGACTGTTCGTCACATCGGGGAGGAACATTGCGCTGATCCACAGCGCCCTGCATGCGTAATCAATTAAACTTTGCAGCGGGATATCTCGGAGCACAGACATGCTAGAAAAATTCTTCCAAATGGAACTGTGTATAAACGCGACTCCCTTCAACTTTTCAATATAAACATGCTTGCTTGCTGCAGTCACTAAAAAAGTTAATTAATGAATCTGAGTTAATTGGGCTCCTGACAGTGATAATTATCTTCTCACTTTGTGTCCCCCAGGATATATATGTTATCTGTAAAGGTGGTTTTCATGTTCTTCCCAGTGCCGAATTTTAATAAAACGAGAAAGCTTAACTTAGAACACCCGGTATATACATTACATGCGGCGCTCGGGCGGCGAGCCCCAGCTGCTGCTCGTTGCGACTCGCTAGCCCGCCGCGCTGCTGGCTTGGGTTGTGCGGTGTTCATGCGGCCGAGCGGTAACGAAGTGTTCACTGCGTGAGCTCCCGGCGAAGAGAAAGGAAGCGCACGTGCTGAGAGTGTTGTGCGTCGCCTTGAGCGGCGCCGCCATCTAGTGAGCATTCTTGAAGTCACCGGAAAGCCGGCGCCTTGAGCGGCGTGTACACGCCATCGCCGCCGCCGGACAAGGCGCGAGCATAAGAAGCTTGCCGAGCAAGCTGCTAAAAAAGATGACGGTGCCATCGTTGTTCATTGTTATATCCGATATACTGTTATAAACGGTATCGTTATAAGTGGACTCGACTGTATATGATATCAGCACCCTCGCCGCATACTTTAGTGATGACGTCATCGGCGGCAGCACGACGTCGCGCACTACTGTGGCGCCGCGGATCCTGTCATGTCGCCACTGACGTTCCCTCCTCCTTGCGCTCTCCTCGCCATCGCCGTCCTTCGCTCTATTTCGTACTGGTTCGCTCTGCCGGTTACAACGCTCAACGCAGGAACGGGTGCCCTAGAGCTGCGCTCTTGAATGCTTAAGCATGCAAGGTAGATGGCTCTATAATGACTTTCATTTAGTTAAAAAGTATTGAGGAACCTTAAATTTCCACTCTGTGAAGTTGGACGACCAGAGAAGCTGTCCAGCGCTCGACACAGAGGTTACACAGAATTGCGAACCACAGCCGATCGCACACCCTGCAACTAAGTCCGAAATAAGAAAGTTCTCTACGAATCTGGAGTACGCTTCACCAAAACTTTCCATTTGAGAAGCGTGCGTCGTTTTGCCGCGACACGCATCGTCTTCTCTGCCTTGCCGCATGCCCTTGGCGTTTTCGAGAACGATCTTTATTGGTATTTGATGCCCGTAGTGTACCAGTGCTGAATGAGGAGGTTTACGCGATTTCAGTGGCACATAGCTACCCTATACGCGCACAAACGCATACGTGCTCTCTTTACGCCCCATCTTGACAGATTAGCAACACACCTCATTGGCGCCATCTTTCTTTGAAGCATGATCATGATATGGTCAAAAATACAACCAAAGGAATTGGATAAAACCACAAGGCGGATGCAAAACAAAATAATTGGAAGTAAAAACCGGGACACTGTGTGTCATTCAGACAAAGCCGTCTAAAAATTGAAGCTCTTTTTGGAGCAAAGTCAAAGAAGGCATGCTTACGCATTTGTCAGATTTCTTGTTAATAAAATAGGGCTCAACAACTTCCCTTTGCAACTTGTTAGTTGATTTCGACAAAAAGACCGTGTCTTCTAAACTTCGCGTGCATCCACAACGCCCCCCCCTCCCCCCCCCCGTGCGCACGCCTATGATCATAAGGAATAAATATGGAAACATGATGCCGATATCTGCAGTTTATTTTGCACGACATGACACTATGCGCATCACTGTCACACATTTTGGTTGGCTATACTCATACAAGCAATGTAAATGAGGAATACCTCAACTGCTTCATAGGAAATCACAGACCATCTTTTCACGCTTTCTATATTACTCTGATGGAAAATAGTGTGCTGTTTTTTGACGAGTTTTATTAAAAATAATGCTAAAATTGAACTATTCTTCTTTTGCAGTCGCTGGGGACGACGGCAGGTATTATTGGAGTTGCTTAAAATGAATATTTCACTATTTCCAGCAGTAGTCGCGGAAAAGTAGAGCAAGGGTCAATTGACTTGCTTAAAGGGCCCGTCAACAGGCTCCTACTTTTTTTTAACACCCCCCCAAACAAGCTCGCCAATTCGTACAGTAGACCGCGGCGACCACGTTTCCCGAATATTACAGCGCTGCGCGCCGCGCAGACCCTCAATTTCGAAAAACAATTCCCGCGCTGCTTTCCTACACCTGACCCATCCTCCTCGTACGCGCAGTGACGTCAAGTCGGCGATCGCCGACCTGACGTGGCACTGAGCTCGTCGATTGGTCTTTTGCCCTACGAAACAGCGCCTTGGCCCCACGGTGATGCAGTTTCGGCCGCGCAGTACGCATTTTCATTTTCCTGTGCTGCCCTCTGCCGTTTTGTAGAGCCCGAGACTACCGGGAGAAGCGGTATTGCCAGAACGAAAGCCTCCGAGATAAAGAGGCGTCTCGCCACTTTACCGCAAAGGAAAGGGTCGTCTCTTCGCATCGCGCTTCCTCCCTGCGCCGCTGACACGTGCTCATGGGGGGGAAGCCCTGCTCGGTCGTTGGCTGCGCGCCGATGACGTATCACTGACGTCGTGTCACGTTGCCGAAGTGAGCGGAGTCACGACGACGGGCTACGCCTCCCCATTTCTACAGCGGAGAAGGGTGGAGGGGCCGCGCGAAAATTTGAAACCAGCTGAAGCGGATGTTCTAACCCCTGTAACTTCCTTATTATTGCGCGTATTCGCAAAATTCTTGCGGCAGCAGGTTCACATAGCAAAAGTGCACATATTTCTCTCTATAACAATTTTTGGTCCTCAAGGTTGTTGACGGGCCCTTTAAAATAGCTGTATAGTCGCTTGACGCTTTCGTGGGTGTCATTTTACCCACGTAGGAGAGTCACCGACAAGAGTCGTCTGACTCCCTCAGAAGTGGTAGTGTGATCCTTCGCATAAGGCTCCTTTCACTCTTCCTAAGAGGGTCCGGGGACTCTCATAGAGTGCGCCGACTCTTGACCCACCATGAGAGTCACCATGCCTCTTTAAAGAGAGTCGTATATGTGGCAAGTCAAAACTCTCCGAAAAGAGTCACATATACTCTTTTTTTTTCTTGGAGTATATTACTGATTTACATAGTCTTATTATCAGTTAAATCCTGATTAAATTTTATTACAATAATCTTGGCTTTCTCCAGATAGCTATATTTACTCTAAGAATCACCGTTCGTTTAGATTAGACCACCTTTCTAGAGGTGGTGGCATAATTACAATTATATCAAACAGAATCTGCCATATAGCAAAGATGACATTAAAGCTTCTCTCCCTGGTATATGAAATATTAGTTATAAACACAACACTTCCCATAGGCGGAGAGTTTTCATTTTCCCGGAGGGGGCGGGGGCCCGACTTGCTGTTCAACATTCTCCATACATTGACAAAATAGGGAGGGGGGGCGCTGCGACTCGGAAGGGGGAGGGGGCGCAAAGTCAGCCCCGTACATTGACATAATATGGAGGGGGGGACGCTGCGACGAACCTTCGCCCCCCCCTGAAGGGGAACCCTGCACACGCCTATGGGCAGTAGAACCATTTCGAAAACTGTACGAACCCAGCGTAAGACGTTCAGAAACGGTTTTTATTTTCCGTCCGGACTTTGTTTCTTTTTTTCTTTTCATTTTTTTTTAGTATACTGGCCGAGATTTCGTACGCCTCAAATTCTATACATACAGAGCCTTCTTGACAAATTAAACGTACAAATTAGTGACGTTAATTCAATAAGTAATAGCAACAACTCTATTAAAATACATTTCGACGATATTTTTCAAAAAAAAAAAAAACGCTAAACTAATGTCCTACCAGTTTTTGAACTCCATTTTAAGTGATTACGTGGTAGATATGCCGATAAAGACGGTCATTACGACTCATTCTCCACAAAGAGAAGAAAAATGTGGAATCGGTGTTATCTCTCCTACTGTAGATTGGTCGTTTTCTCTTCGCCTTCCAGTTTTTGTGCCTATCTTTGTAGCAGAACTATTAGCGTTCATTCTAGCACTCCGTAAATTAACAGCATCAACAAGTTCCGCAGTAATTTTGAAAGATTCTCTATCGATGGGTTCCTCCCTCACTTCACATGAGGACTCGCATGTTCTGAGTTAGTTCCACCACATATAAATTTGATTAAGTTGATTTGGGTTCCAGAACATAATTAAGGGCCTATTTCTGAATGAAAAGCCGGATGCGCTAGCGAAGGCATCTTTGAATGGTCCGATTATTCATCTATTTCCAGCATCCAAATTCATTATAGGCGCTAGAATAAGGACGAAAGCGATGTTTGATGACTTTTCCGCAGCGTCAATAATGAACACATTAGAATTCCAGTACTTCAATCATCAGTGGAGTAAAAACTAGCAGTTGTTCCGTGTACGAATACAACCGATGAGCAAAGCTCCTTAGAAACGGGACGCAAACGACTATGTACGTTTTTTTATGTATGTGCAAACATGGCTTTCGATTGATGTTACTGTCGTTTATTACCGCGAACTGCCTTTCCGCCGCGCGCCTTGTTTTTCGCGCAACGCGCGCCGAACGCCGTGCGCGCCTTTCTTTTTTCTCTCTCTCTGTCTTTTTTTTTTTTCCGCGCCGGCGCCGGGTGGGAGAGCGTCTGCTACTACCTTCGAGAAAGCGCCCGTAGTGCGCTAGAATGATGGTTGTCATTTCACAATCCACGATAAAGGCGGCGAAAGTGAAGACGAGCATTATAACCAGTTGTGCACACAGCTTATTTCTTTTATTTTAACCTCGAATTTCTGGTGCGCTAGAACCAAACCGCTCGGTGTTTGGCGCGCGCGGCGTTTCATTGTGTTTTTGCGCCGGCGTTGCCATCTATGTTGCAGGGAGCTTCAACGGCGACGGCGACGGCGGGATGCGGGCCTAAGGAGCTTCGCTCCTAATAAAGTATGTCAAACACGAGAACTTGAAGTCGTATATAATCACTTGATTATATACGTTGTCAGACTCCCATATCTAAATTTTTTATTTACACACAGCTGGTCTGGCAGCTTCCCCTAACTGTTCTTTTTGCGGAGCACATGAAGCAACACTGCATCATCTCGTTTCCTATAAGATGTATACTCTACCCTGCGCAAAATTACTTTAGATATGTCCGTCTTCCGACTCCTTAAGATAGATTTAAATGCACCAAATGTAATTTCTTCCGGCTCTTTGTCCCTTGGCCACAGTGACGGGAAGGTTGCCGATGCCTTGCACGACTTTATTGAAGGATCAAAGAGATTTAGATCGTGGAATCAATTTATACTCCTTTTTTATTTACTGAATTGTTTTATTTTTCTACAAATGGTCCGCCCAAAAATTTATATCTGTAATTTTTTTTATTTATCTGTTATTAATATTTTCAATTTTTTGTTTCATTATAACTTCTTTCATCTTTAAATACACGACATCCAAGTTAATATTCAAGAATTTCTTTTTAAAACTACCCGGCTCTGGGCCAATCCCCCCAGCGTGGTTGTGTGCCACGGTTTCAAGGGACTACTACTACTACTACTGCTACTACTACTAGTACTACTACTACTTCTCTACACGTGTCCAGGTGATCCGATGCTGCTAGAACGGTAATATGCTTACGGACAAGGATAAGTTTACACAGAGGCATTTGAGCCATCGTGCCGAGGCTTCTTATATGGACGTTCTTGCAAGCACATGGCAACCCGCTAGCTGATCGGCAAGTAAACCAGCGACACCAATCAATTACAAAAGTGTCAAGCAAACCACTTACGGCGCAGCGTATAAAAAGCTGTCATGTTAAGCATTCAAACAAATTCCAATAAGTTGTTTCGGAATGAAACTAGTACGCTTTGAGCAAGAAAGACAGAACTTTCGGGATACAAACATATACTTCATGAAAATTAAGCAAAATTGGTCGCAGTTAAGAAATTTTCAAGTAAACACTTCGTACATAGGCCTTTGCTGCTTCATTATATCGACATATAATAGCGAATTAGCAAATGTATCGAAGTACCCTAGCTACGATGAAATTGGGAAGTATCGTATCGGATACAATAATTCCGGAAGTATCTTGCGTCTTTATTTCAAATAATTCTTGCCCGAGTATATTTATCAATACAATGTCAAAGTATCTTTTCCCATCCCTATATATCTGTCTGTACAATACCATTTCATTGCTTCAGCAGGAGCAATCGAACAGCAAATAAAATGTGAAATAATAATAGAATCAAGCATCATTATGGTGTTCATTTCTATAGCGTTTTATTGAGAGGTCACGAAATAGTTTGTCACGACGAAGAATGCCTTCTGTAAATCAGTGAGTGTCGAAACAAAAACTGCAAATTGAATAAACCAACGCGTTACACAGTTCAGAGTGAAATTGCTCGTCACAAGCCTATTTTTCCAAATATTGCCGTTCCATCCCGTGATGTTGCTACCGAGCCGGCCGGTTATTTGGTGGTCGCGCAATGCTGTAAAAAAAAAAAAAAAAAAAAAAAAAAAAAAAAAAAAAAAAAAAAAAAAGACGTTGCAGCTGAGCATCTTGCAAATTAATGACAGTAGAACCATAGACGTTATTTGAATTTAAATTTGTTTATTTCAGACATACTTACACAATTCACGATGTGGAATATGTCCACGAGGTAAGGCGAAAGGAGACTCGTATGTGTCCTGACGAGGCCTTCACCCCGGACTTACATGTCTGACAGCAGGAGCGAAACCAGTGAAAACATGTGAATTATAAAAAAAATAATTACACTGCTCATTACACAGTATGCAAACAAGAATGAAAATAAAAAGAAACGCTTTAACATGAATATTAAGGGAAAAGTTTGTACAAACTGCAATAGTGCAAGTAACAGTCTTTGCACATGAACCACGTTCTATATAAAGCACAAGGTAATTATCAGTATTTTACGACACATCATTGAAAAGCTATTATAGGTTTGAAGGAGACATGAGAAGTACCGTAAAATGCCGAGCAAGCCCCCCCCCCCCCCCCCCCCTACGATAATTCTACCAGATTTCTGAAATTCAAGATGGCGGTGGGAGAGCCGCTAAAAATAGAAAATGCTCATCCATGTTTCTAATGAAATGCTTTATTTATTTAAACAACATTAAATACGCATTCAGTGTACTCATTCTTGTGGTTCTTTTTACACAATTGCTCGTCTTGAAAAAAAGTGGCCGTAAGGGAGGAGGAGGGGGGGGGGGGCGCTTGCTCGGCATTCTACGGTAGTTTTACTTGTTTTTTGAAACGAGAAATACATGAGTTTTCATTGGCCAGTTTGATTAAGGATGGGTGTGCATTACACAAACGAAATTATTTGATAATCTATAGTTCTAGTACCGTAGTTAGTCCTTGGTCTTGATCCTGTCAGTGAAATAGTGCGTAGGTCGTATGCCACTTGTCTGTTTAAATACTTGTTTCCGAAGGCGGTATAATCGTGTTTAATTTCGCGGAAAATTACTGTTGCTAAGCAGAATTGATACAACTGGGAGAACGGTAGTATGTTTAAGGTTTCATACAGGAAGTTAGTAGATGAGGGCGAATAAGAGGAAATTTTCAAGCTTCTTTTTTTGTAGAGAGGAAACACGTTCGGCATCCGTCTTGTTTCATGTACCCCAGACTAGATGACAGTATGTTAGATGGGAATGGATAAATGAGAAATATAGTTGTTTTCTAACACGTGATGGCAAAAAAGATATTTTAATCTGTATAACATACTAAGAGACCTAGATATCTGGTAGAACATCGTATGTTTCCTTTAAATCTGAAAGTGCGTCGTTGCTTTCAGCTATAGGTGCGTTTGTACGAGCGGTATAGTCAGAATAAGTCTTGAATTAGGTATAAGTTGGACTCTCGGTGAAAATAGGACAGCGTTGGCAATGAAGGGGTAAGTCATAGGTGCGCTAATATGATCGTTTACTGTCGCTCTTTCTATCGTTGTCTTTGCGGTGACTCTGATTCTCTAATTTCACAACTTGCTCTTAGTTGTACTTGGCTTACAACATACACTACACCCATGCAGTGTACGCAGTGGCGTACCAACTCGTTCGCGAGTGGGGGGGGGCCAAGCCTTCCTTACTTCGTTGGCTATATATATATATATATATATATATATATATATATATATATATATATATATATATATATATATATATCGAGAGAGAGAGAGACGCGAGAACTTCGTTTGCATTCAATTTTATGTGATTTTTTTTATAAAAAGAGAGACAGGATATGGTTAGCAGCGTTTTCTAACATTGTACAAAAAGTAGTCATTTTTACGTAGCATACACTGGGACAACCATAGATACATGCGTTATGCATGTAATATTATTAAAAGCAACACTTTTTATACATTACCCACACAAGTTTATGCATGAATACGATATGTCGATGGCGGCCTCCCCAGTATTATAGGTTAGTTCCATTCAATGAAATTTCGTTAACGCCTAGGAGCTCCTCACGAATGTTCGCGTTTTTTAAATGTAGGTAACAGTGACTGCACCTTCTCTTTTCCGTAATTAGTACTACACTTTCCAGCACATATTCAGGTTTCCGTATTGTATATTTTGTCTTGTTTGCTCCTAGTAATAATGTTTCTAGCGCATTGTTATTACTATTATTAGATTAGAATTGTTTTTAACTTCTCAAGAATAAGTTTTTTTTAAGAATTTGTAGTAAATTCTTTATACTCATCGTATTTGTATTTGCAACATTGCACGCCTGTGCAAACGATGTAAGAACAAATTTTCTTTGAAAAAATGTGGGTAATTATAACGTTAAACTACCCCGCACTGTTTCCATGCGCATTAGTCGTTAGCTGTTTATGATTAGTCGAAATTTTCTCGGTCATGCACACCGGACCTACTAGTAACGCGATGCATCAAATCACCCCAATATTATCTATCGCGTAGTGTACACTTATGCACGAGCACATAAAAAACCGCCAGGACTGCGCGGAACGCGCAGCACAGTCACAGCGAAAGCTGGAAGGGCGGCCTTTCTAGAGCCTTTTTTAAACACTCTTGGGGCAACTACTACAAGCGCACTTACATGGTACCCACTACGCCATAAATCATCATAATTTTTGTGTAGTGGGGAAGCGTCTACTATACCAATATTCTTCATTCTTCGGAAAAGCGCGGTACCCGCTACACATTTGAAACGTATTATGTGCACTTTGTTGCTTCTGTGGCTGACGACGATGAAGAATTATGCCATTTTGTAATGGGTTGGAGCATTGAACGATCCACTCGTTACGCAATTCGTATTGTGTGACGCCTCGTTGTTACTTTACTCTTCTAAAACGCTTTACAACACACGTTAACGCGATTTCTTACCCGACATGAAGCCTGCATAGGATCAGTTTGCACCGCAGTTTCAAGCAGTGGCGTAGCTCAGTGGTAGAGTGCTGGGCTGCCACGCAGAGGACCCGGGTTCGGTTCCCAATCTGTCATAAGTGATTTTTTATTTAGTTTTTTTCTTATTTCGTGCGATATTGGTTACGGACACCGGCGGCGGCGGCGGCAGCGGCGGCGGCGGACAACTACGCCGCAAAAACGACCCTTGTTGTGATCTCATAACAGCTTTCGCTGTAAAATAAGAGAATACACTGTTTTCACTGTGGCATGTTTTTAACCATAGCTTATTCGCCACTCGTAAAAAAAAATTCGGTGTGTAATAAAATTGCGTGCTCGCTACGCGACGTCACAAATCTTTGAAACCTTGTGGTGTTAAAATGACGTGTGCACACTAAACAGTGCACTACTATGCTGAAAAATACCTAAACACTTGGAGTAGCCGGTGAATGTCTAATTCTGAATGTAATTCAAGAAGGCTGCGCGCCGATCACATTGGAAATGGCTACTTACAGCAGCTCCGCTGGCGAGACGGATTCATGTGATTATAATATTTACAGTTGTAGTATAACGATGTTGAGCTGTTTGAGCGCGTATTCAACTTTGTGAACTCATCCTTGCTGAGAGAAAGGGAGGGAGAGAAATGAACGGAGCTGCGCGTGTGTGCTTCTTTGCCGCCTGAGTTGTATTTTCCCCTGTACAAGTCAATTTGAAATGACACAAGACCAACTAGCCCGGCTGACAATTCAGTCTCCGTAGTCCGGAAAACCGTGGACCTTGGCCATTTCCCTGGCCCGGTAGGTCGAGTTGGGGGACAATCATGAAAGTTGGGCTTCCCGATGTACTCAAGTGCACTGCCTTATTCCTCGCCTTGTTTCAAGCCGGTGCTATCGCTGCAAGCTACCATTTGATAAGCATTTGCGAACAGCTGAGTCGGAAACTAAGGCGGAAACATTCTTCTGAGCTCCCCCCAATGTGGCCTCACTAAAACACTCGGCACTTCTGCACACTCATCGACTGATAGCAAACTAGATATAGAGCAGCGGTAATGGTATTCCTTTCCGATCAAATAAAATTAATTTCCTTAAACAAGAAGAGCGTTTGATTGGTTTTTAAAACGTTTACTGGTTCCTGCCCGTATTTTCGTCAACGATTATGTAAATTTAAAGTCAGCCAGAGTAGAATAAATTCACAACAGAGTGCTCTAATGTTGCAGAGCCCCCCACTCAGAGATCGCCCTTATTGCAATGCTGCAGCGCACAGCGCACAAGCGTCGCATAGGCGGCCCGCACGGCAGAGAACCTACAGTGCGTGGTCGTGATACGCGGAAGACAATCTCTACAGCCGAAACGAAGGACAAATTCCGTTATATAAATAATATTATTATATAAATAAATGATTGCTGTGTAGAAGTAAAACTTTTCCTCAGGTGATGGTTTCCCAGTGTGCAGCCGAAAGTGACCACTGTCGAAAGTGGGGGGGGCTTCGCCCCCCCTGACTTTTCTCAGTGGGGGGGGGGGGCTGGAGCCCCCCCTTGCCCCCCCCCCGGTAGATACGCCTATGAGTGTACGTGCTCTTGCAGTGCAGATCACCCGAGAACGTTCGTTGCCCGGCCGTTCCTTTTCATCAGTGTTCTGGGGCCACTCTCAAAATTAATTGAATTTTCTCTGAACTTTTCTTATTCAAGGGAAACATGTCAGTCCATATCAACCTTGCACTGCCTCGATTGTGCGTAGGGTCAGCCCCAATATTCCGGGGGTGTAGCCAGATATTTTAGGGGGGGAGGGGGTGTAACCACCCCCTTATGTATGTACGTGCGTGCGTTTATGTATGTGTGCATGCAAAATTGAAAATTTTCGAAAAGGGGTAGCTCCCTCCCCCCTCCACCCGAATACCCCAAGGGCCAATAATGACTTTTGGAAGTGTTTCTTTCGCCAACAAGGATTGTGATTGCATATCTCGAAATTCCACGCGCACATCACCGCCTCTTATTTATTGTGGCCATGAAGTGTTCTACGTTTCACTATGAATTACGCTCCTCCTTTTGTCTCAAACTATGCTGTTTAAGTAGGCTGTTCCATTTTGCTGTTGAGTATATTCCATGGCCGTCCCTTTGTTATAAAGATCATAATTACCGACTTCTCCTTCAACAAAACTGATGCTTTGGTATCTTCATTGCCACATATGTATTTTCAAAACATCAGCCCAGATCAGCCGCTGAACTAGGGAGCCTTCATGTGCGCGCCTCCGTGCCTCCGCGCGCGCACATGAAGGCTCCCTACGCTGAACAGAAACGTGGCGCCATCTGCCGCGCCAATGAAGAGTTCGCCGGCTGCCGCGATCCACAGTCGCGCATCAGCCAAAATTCGGTAGACCGGTTTTTGCTTCCTCGACTACTACTGTAATGCGCGCGCAGTTGTTGGCCAAGCGCACGGTAAGTGACCCTAATTCTGACAAGAAAGCCAGACAAATGCAGTGGATGCCACATGAGAACGCACGTCAAACAAAACAAACGTGGAAGCGAGCAGAGGACACGTTTGCAACTTCAAGCTCAGTACCTACGTGTGGGGATCTAAACAGCAACTTGACTTCAATTTCTTTATTATTATAATTAAGTCGCGGAGGAAGCAGGTTGTCGTAAATTACTTCTTGGAGACGGCAAAATAGGAGTCCCAGTCTACGCTGAACACCATATCTGAGCGCTCATGTTATTCCACATACACGGCCTCCGTGATTCCGCCTGCACCACGCAAAATCACGCAGGCCGCGCTCCGTATAATACTGATGCGTTCAAAGCTGGCCTAGGCCGTAGCGAACAGCGGCCAGTCCGAATCTTACGAGTGGGTAGCCACCGCTTGTGTTTCGGGGCGGTGCGTCCAAGCGTGACCGGCTATTTCCTGCGCCGTCAGCCTCAGGTTGCCTCGCAATGTCACTTCACTGCAGCGAGCTTCCTTCTACAGGAAAACAAACCGAGCAGGGGGGCAGCAGCCACGGGTCCCACCTGCGGCACTATTCCAGTCTGCCCTCGCGGAGCTCAGTTTTTCGAGCTCATATCGTCTAAATAGGCGCATCACCCGTGTTGCGACTCGCATTTGAGATTCCCGTCATTGGACACGCGTGCACGGCATGCAAGAATAAGTCCCGCTCGCACGCAAGTACTCCAACCAGTGCGCTACCATAGCAGCGACCGGAAATAAGATTTTCGTGGATAGCTTCGCACTAGCCCGCTAGTCAAGACGTCGTCCGTGCTATCACTTTGCGGCTAACAAAGTAAGTGTCATTATCGCTGCGGGGCAAAGCCAGAGGCGATGCCGGTGGGAACTATCTATGCCGTGCCATCCAGGAACCCGTTGCTGGAGTTTTGTGCCGACAGCACCGACTCAGCTTTTAAATGAATAAGTCGCGCTATCGTTCAATATTGCGACAATATCGACGCCAGACATGGAAGGGTAAAAAGCGTGCTGATCTTTTCTGAGAATTATACTCAGTCGACGATTGTCGCTACAGATTTTGATATGAACGAGAGACTTTCGATGTTCGTGAACTAGGATCGTCAGGCGCCCTATCTTCTCTGTGTGACTACTACTTACACGCACCGGAATGTTTCGAGATGTAAACGATAAGGTCTAATCAGTCGTGCGGTGACAAAAACAATCGAAGAATCGACAACGGCCGCGGAAGAATCTCCATGAATCGCGACGACTTTTCCTGGGAAGCCAGGTGGTCGCCATTGTTGCCTACAGGCTGCGAGCAAAACGTGGCTATAGTGCCTAGAATATACTGGCTAGTGTGCTGACCGCGCGCTTTCGCGTGGCCACCGCGCTGATGCCTTCCCACAGTCACCGCATGGCGGCGCTGCGACTCGCTAAGGTCCCTCGTGCGTAGGCGGCTCCTGCGCTTTCAGAGCCGCCAAGCACTGAGCTTTCTGCTGCGAATACACTGTTCTTCGTTGCGTTTGACACACTCGTCAAAGCACTTGACCGGAAGGGGAAAATCTTAGCGCCAAATTACTGCCCGCAGAAAATCCTCAACTGGTTCGGCACTACAAAACGACGAAGCGTTTCACACGTACCGCACGTCGTCTGCTAGTTTTCGTGACTCTGTGCTCCACCACCAAAGCGAAGTAGAAAAGTCGCAATGAATATACTCCGGCACACTCAACTTGCCTGTTGAAAACAATCGGCAAAAGTTGACACGTTAGACGCAAGAAACAGTGTAAGGATATGGCTCACGGCAATTTCGATCGCGATCAAGTCCGACTCGGATTATTCGCTGCTTCACGGAAACATTCGCTGGCGATTTTACTCGCAGAAAGGGTGTCTTGAAGCGCAAGTTGGTACATCTTATTCCGTTGACAACAGCGCCAAAATGGGTCGAAGGCTAAGCAACAGCACTTCTGTTGTTTGTCGCTGAGCCTTCCCGTTTCGCTCTGTTTTCAACGCAGTGATTTTACTCGAAGTTGATCCAGTTAACTGCACTTCGCACCTGTCAATCGGGGTCATATTTTATTATATTAGCGGTGCATCACACTCGGTATGATGCACCATCATAAACTTGCAGAGTTTATAACCTACACTTGCCGAGGTAGCCGGGTCGTGGCACGATAATTCTTAATCGCGAGCAGATACTTGAGCCGGAGCGGGTCGACAAATGCAGTAATCTTTCTTGTAGACATTATGACACTAGCTCTTGCTCTTTGTTCGCTTCACCAACAAAATGAATGGTGTTCGTCCAGTGCTGCAGATATCATCATAGGCCCCATACTTTTGGATCGGTCGTTTCGATGTTTCTGCAGTTCAGATGTACCTACTGTATTGTTGTACTACATGAGCAAGTCTGTAGTTAACAGAGAATGTTTAATATGCAAATTTATGGTGGGGTGGGGTCACTTTCACTGTTGCATTTTCCAGCATGACATGCGTATTTTCTAGACCACATGCGATGAACACAAGCTAGTCTGAATAGGATTCAGAAGGAAAGGTAAATGCAAAAAAAAAAAAAAAAAACGAACAGGGGTCATTAATCAAGAACAACATCTCCATTAGATCATTTCATTATAGTCTAACAGTGTGATTGGCTGGAAAAAATTTCGTGCAAAGCATCTTTGTCAGTATTATGCGCTCTTGCTTAACCGCAATGACTGAACAGTTTAAGGTGGGGTGAGACTTCCTGTGGTCAAAAAAATTCAATTTTGGAATTTCAAATTATCTGATAGAGCATTTTGAGAAAATATATCACACTTGGGCACTCGCGGTTTCATAAAGAATTTTAGGTCCGTTTTTTGACACATTGACAGGTAATGCGCGCGTACGCCTACATTATTTCTGCGTCTTTCTCAAAAGAACATTTTTGGAATTTCTGTACAAATCTAGTTTTTCTGGTACGCTCAGAATTTTAGTTCACTTCTGTAAAGCGTTAGTCGCTACCTTTTTGCAAAATTGCAATGCTCCACAGATGGCAGATCTTATTTAAGAAGTACATTAGTAGAAAAACAAACAAAAATAAAAAAATACAAACCATTTCGAACCATCTCTGAGCTCTAATGCAACCTGCGTCTACCTTTAAAATACCTCGCAAATTTTAGTCATAGCTTTCATTACCACTGCTATATAGCCAAGATTTGAAACTCACTTTCAAAGTTTCACCCTACCTCAATAACTGAAAATGTAATCTGAACTTCACTTTGAAGAATCCCACTGTTCCACAACAAAAGTAACCATTAGCTCATCAAGCACAAGTAATGTGCAAAACACACAACACCCGCATAATTACTCTTTGCAGTTCTCATTTACACGTTCGTACACGAAGATTAGCGCGAACACGGTAAAAACAGCGCAAACGTCACCAAGATAACTTTGGACACGGGGCACAGAGCACTGAAAAGCTGCGGAGGCACTAACAGACACCGCAACACCGGCGCGTGTGCTACACCTTTGCGACAAGCGTCGCCGCCTACCGGCCAAAGTTGGAAGGCATCACCGGCACTGCCACCTCCTCCCATTGGAAACCCCCCTCCGCTCAGCACACTAGCCAGTATATTCTAGGCACTATAACGTGGCGTTGGTCTGCAACTCAAAAGTACGTTTTGAAATAATTTTCTTTTTTGCAATAATCCTGGAGAAATGGAGACATAAATATATTACCAAATATTACTTTTACGCAATTAAATTGTGAGATAGGAGTTCATAAAGGCGAATAAGTTTTCGCCTAAGTGGGCCGGTATCAGACGCATGGCGGCGCTAGGTGTCGCGTTATAAAGTTAACTTTTTTTTGTTGTTGCTCGTTTTATTTGTTGTGTCATTACAGCGCTAGGACTCGTATATAGGGTAAGTTTGGACGCCACTGTTTTCGAAATTTTGCATTTGCACCCTGATTTCCTCGACATTCGTCGCACAACGATCCTCGTCGCGCCGCGAGCATCGGGTCGCGTTTATTTAGGCCTTTTCGCCGTCCTCGTAGCGTCGGCGGGACCAGGTCACAGGGCGCATTGTCCGTTGTCTTTCGAAGCTTTTCCCAGGAAACACGGTTAGGCGGGCGCGGGAGAGATGCTTTTAATTTAGCGCTTTCGGCGTCGCGAACGCGCCAATCTCATCGTCTCCGTTCGGAAGACCGCACGGCTTCGTCGAGACCGCACGGCCAGCGGTGCTTCGTCGTTGGCACCGGCGACTTCGTGGAAGCGCCCCGTCCAAAGCGGCCGGTAAACACATCGCTTCTCCCTACGGCTTTGGTGATATGGTGGAATGCCTATCCCGACAGTACCCCCCACAGTTCGGTGATGGCGGCGGACGGGTGGTTTTTTTATCGTCGGCGTCTTCGTGCGGTCATCCGATGTCGGCGAACCATCCCCGAATTTCGGCCCGATTGTATCTGCGCCGACTTGGGTAATTTGTTCGGCGTAAGCGCGTTTGAGCGCGGCTCTCGGGTCAGTTTAGGAAACGATTTTTTCCCCTCCGTGCTCGGTGGTTTGAACGACGCGTTAGCCAATCCTTAATAGCGCTCGTCGTGTTGATCAGAGTTGGCGCCGGTTCTGCCCGTTCGCGGTGATTTTGCGGAGCACTGTTGTGGCTGTTGCACGAAGCAACAGTTGTTCAACTTCGGATCGATGCATGTTTTCACGCAAGCGGCATCGGCGCTACCCCCCTCACGCGACGTTTGCCGTAGTGTATCGCTTTATTTTCCTACATTGCTCGTTTTTATTTCGTTCGGCCACTTATGATTGCGCATTTGTGCCGTTTTGTTCGTTATTCAGCTTGAAATTATGCCTTGCTTACACGGTGTTTACTTTCTTTTGCTTTCTTTTTAGAGTCGAGCCACTTTTTTATTTGCCATGGATAAAAAGGTAACGCAGCCACTTTTTGTTCGTTACGTTACGTTATTTGATTTGATTCTTCCTCTTTTTTTGCGCACTTTGCACTGGTTGTCACTATTTTGCGTGCGTATTTAAAGCGGCAACATTTCTTCCGTGCATGTCATGAATTCTGTCTGCAGAGGGAGGGAAAAAAAAGAGCTTGCAGCATCTTAATTGCTGTCGGATGCTTCACTGTTCGTCATTTATTGTGAGATGCAGTTCTGACGCTGTGGTGGATAAGATCGCGCGAGCAATAAAGGAGAGATGATTTGTCTTCGGAGTTTCGCAACACTGCCAATGTAGTTCGCAGCTGCTCTGTTCGCTTAATGTGCAAGAGTCAATTGCTCGGCCTACGTGGACGGCATTCATTGTTCATTTAATGTAACAAATCGCCACTCTACAATAAGCGACTGTTTTGCAAATTGGGTGGGTCGTCTCCTCCCACCGCTACTCCCCTCCCTCTTTCAGGAATAAGCTGCATGTCAAAGTAGTCTGGGATTGCACACAGCTTAGTTTCTAGCATCTATTTTGGTGTGCATACTAGTTTGGGGAGAATTTATGACTCAAGGTAGTGTTTCAGGTTTAGTGATTTCACTTGATGGAGTGAATGCATGAGTGTAATAAATAATCAAAGGGTATGCATAAAGTTTGCAATTCATTTTTTGCAAAGCTCTTTCACTTTTGTTTTCGTACAGCTGTGATTTGCATGCTGTTGCTGAAGTATAGGCTGCTTCTGCGTGATCGTTAGAGCCGTTGATAAGCGTATAAGGAAATGTTGATATCGTATAAGGAAATAATGCAAAACAAAAAAAAAAGCTAAGCAGAACCTCGGTACCCTATTTTTAAACCCTTCGGAGATCTTGACTACCCCAGCTTGTCAAAACTACTGTCACTTTTTGGCTTATGTTGAGCCCACCTCGTTGTCAACAGTTAGCCATTTTCTCCGCCGTGGATGCTGTTTTAGTTATTTTTTCCTCATCATATGTGGCAAAAGACATCTTATGTGCTATCTGTAGTCTCAGTGCTGCGTTCTAACTGTATTCCACTTCATTAAAAAAAAAAACAAAAAAAAAACCTACAAGGGCCCTCTCACCAGGTTTGGCAATTGGAAACAAACAAACATGACAAGTAGATGATGCAGTGGCATTCGTGTCTGTTAAATACGAAATAGCTGCCATCGCGAAAAACTGCTCAAACTTAAACAGGGTACCGTGTGCCGTTCTCTCTATGAGCCATGGTTCGGCCAGTAACACGCTGACCCGGATGCCTTGGCTTTAATCACATCCGTGGCGGTTATTATCGACCGTAAATTACTCTGCCTATGGTGCTGTGCACTTTCGTCATTGCCAAACACAGCGAGTGACTTTACGTTGACCTCCATTACTGTATGAGGGATGCCTGCACTTGAAATGTGCCACACCAAAAGAAAAAAATGTAGAGAAACATAAATGGGGAGGCGAGTGTCCCCATGTGAACGTGACATGGTCCTTTGGCTTCGCTGTGGGTTTTAAACAGGGAAGGAATGCCGATTGCAGGTGCTAGTCAAGGCAGTAGGGATACTGCCTCTGTTAACCGCAATGATCACATCTTGTCAGTGTGAAAAAGGATAGTTGAATTTAAAATTTGAAGAATTTTAAGGAAACACTTCGTAGATGGTGCCAGAGTTCAGCATCTTAACTTCTACTGTTGCCTAGTAATGGGTCTTTCAAGGTGCTAATGTCGACAGCCGTTCCTGCCGCTCACATTTGAAAAAACGATTTTCTGGGGCAGCCTTATGAATAACCAGCTTCTGCTCACAACAGTGCAACAGAGATGTGTAATCTGGATTTTGACAGTTACTTTTGAGGAGGATTCAGAACATTCACTTTTCAGGCATGTACTTAAGAGCTGCTGTCTGGAAATGTGTTAAGAGCACTTTTGTTTCTTTTTACTTAAAAGGTCATGAACCACCTCCTGGGCTTGGTGAGAAAACATATCCTGCAGATAGCAGACACAGGTGTGAACAGCTCAGCCAAATCTTGCAGTCGCGCCCAGCGAAAAGAGTTTACAAGCAGAGCACAAAGTTGCCATTTTTCTCGGACATCCTCCTTTCATACAAAGGCATGCGTTCGGTCTCGAGCTGCCAGCGCCGGCTATTAGACGTCAAACAGCAGGTAGCATGCTATTGGCCATTAGCCGGCATAAATCGGCTGTGCTCCTTGCCACGGGATGCCACCTTGTGCTGGCGCTGCACTCCATAGTCAGCTGCTAAAGGGGGGCAATACACTCCGACGTAACGCGGCCGCGCGCGCGTCATGGCGACGTTACGTTGGCGAAAACCCGACCATCTATAGCAAGGCGCGACCAGCGTCCGTCAGTGCGGCCTGGCGGCAGCCGGCGCAAAATGCAGCCCAGACTGCACCGCGTCTGCATCTCTTCGTGGCGGAGGGACGCCGGGCGTGCTCAAACGCGCATGCGTCAAGGCAACGTAGCGCGGCGCGCGCGGCGGAGTATAGAGAAGGCGGATTTGTGCCTGGCGTGGCATCGCCGACGAGACGAAGCAAACGCCGGCGCCCGCGTGTTGTGAACGTCGGAATATAACAGAGCCTTAATATTACACAGTGAGCCAGGAATCACAACCTCAAGTCACTAATCAAGTTTGCTGCTAACATTACAAGTTACATCCAGGAATAGCTACAGGAGAGTGCTATCGCGTTTCGTCACGCGTTAAGGGTCCTGACACGGTCATGTAACTTCTTTCCCCTTGCCATCCCTCCCTGTGTAGCTTCCAGCATGCTCGTCGGGATGAAAGAAGAAAGCACTTGAAGCGTGTGCAAAACTCCTGCAACTTCGCTCGTTCTTGACAGATTCAAGAAATTCCTGTGGCAATCGATTTGTGAGACAATTAACTCTGATACTGAGGTCATTTCGATGATTGGTTCATGACCCCTTTAACTACGGCAGTTATAAGATGGAATTAGCACCTCTATCCACGTGTGCAAAATAAGCATCTGTTCATGCTAATCATAAAGCCCGTTTGGCTTGGACTGTGAGGTGACACGATGCGGCGGGTTGCCACGTTGACGCTGCACCCTGGACCTTTTTTTGTTATCCAGCCGTATGTTTTTCATGCATCCGTTTCGTCACTTTTGGCAACGTAATGGTATTCAAGTTAGCTTGAATTTGCTGAAAAGCTGATTGTAGAAATATGACTGCGCAACTTCTGTGCGATTTATTGCATATATTACAATACTTCCAGTCTGGATTTCAGACCTTAGGTGGAGTGAGTTCCAATCAACACAAACATTAAATACATAAAAAAAAGAAGATACAATAACACTGGAAGAGAGAAAGTGAGAAATAGAGAGAGAGAGAAAGATCGGCAAGGAAGAGAAAAAAAAGATACAGAGGGAGAAACAAATGATAGACACAAATTTAAATAAACTTAGACAAAAGAGACGTAGAAAAACGGAGGGAAAGAAAGAGAAACAAGGCAGGCTGCCCAGCTCTGCACTCCCTTCAGGCTTGGCACCACTATTGTGAAGCTGCCTTGTTCTAGTCTATATTTGCCGTTCCATTTTTCGTAAATGATGTCTGTGTGTGTCCACATAAGTTCATATCACAAGCTATCTCACCATCAAGATTTTGTCAGCAGTCCTTTAAAAATGGTCTACAATGTTGCCCGTTGCATTAATGTAGCAGCTATCGCACTGCTAAGCACAAGAGTGAATGTTTGATTCCTGGTCATTGGGGCTGCATTTCCAGTGAGAACAAAATGCAAACTCGCCCCTGTTCCTTGTATTTAGGCTCAACTTATGTTAAACCGAAATTTATACTTTTGTATCTACTGTCTCCATTTTACACGAAAACAGCTTAAAGTTTTGTCTTGTGCTTAGGCCAAAATTTGTGCAACCTTTAATGAAATCCTGATGCATAGTGACAAGGCATTGGTACACTTGGGTTCTACTTTCTCTTCTTGTTACCGTATCACATTTTTAAAACACTGTGAATGTGGCACATACAAGCACGCCTAAGCATTGGGTTGTTCGGTTGAAGGAGGGCTCTGAAAGGCCGTTATGTTTAATATCTCTGCAGGCTATCGGTTGGTTTTAAGTCATAAGTGAATGTAATGTATAAGTTGCAGCCTCAATATTTGTCTATTTATCTATTTATTTACAGAGTACCTACATCACCTCGAAGGCGTTACGTAGGAGAAAAAGAGCGGTAACAGAAATAACATGTTCTTGTGCCTTCCAAAGAAAGTATAGTGGTAGAAAACACAGGCAATATACACATCTAAATATGTATCCATACATATGGGGTCATGCAAACCAACTATGCACACAAACTACAGCACACTCATGGCATCTGTAGATACCACAGTAGCATTAAAGTTCTGGGGCATTCCTGGATATGGAAGTAATAAGAATGAAGATTTTTTTTAATGCACCATTATTGTTAATTATGATGTACTACAAGTGTGTAATGAAACCTGGACAGCGGCAAGCTTTGCAGTAGTGTTGTATGTGCCCTCCAGTCATCACCGTGGACAGGAGTGCACATCCGGTTTGGCAGTACTGCACATATGCATGCCTGTTCATGGTGATAACTGGACGGCGCACAATATACCATTATGAATGCTCGCCGCTGTTTGCGTTTCATCTGACTCCGATAGTACCGGCTTTTCGTAGGTGGGTTGGACCGATAACAATAGTAGGAAAGAAGAAATGGGCAGCTCATGGGATGGGAGCAACGGCAGGTGATTGCATTTGAAATCGTGTGGTTATTACAATGAAGCTAGACTCCGGTCACACGACACATGTAGCGTCATTCATAGCGAATGTGATTGGGCGTTAATGACATTTTTGTTGCCCGTGTTCTTGGCACAGCAAATGACATTCACAGCTAACAGCATTATTTGCCCATTGAATGCTATTCAAAATTAATGTAAGCGCGACGTGTAATCTCAACAACAGGAGCCCGACAAAAAATTGCAAAGTTGGTAAATTACAGCAAAAGTAATTGGAGTTAAGTTTGTTATTACTAACTGTAGTCAACATTTCAATAACTTTTTCAGGTGCAGCACACTTTTTGAAGGCAATTTGTGGGAATGTATATATTCTTTTCTCCAGACTCCCACAATGACGCCCACGCCTCCCCTTGGCCTCATTTAGAGACGCTCCTCTGTTCTTCCGTTTCAATTTGTCCATGTTGTTTTTGTGAAGTAGCGCTGCTAGCCAGGTCAGAATTTTGTGCGCAGTGTCTATCCACCAGGCATGGAAGCAAACTCTGCAGTTTCGTCAAAATGTAGTAATAGGAAGCAAAAAGCAGACTGCATTGACGACAAACGTCGACATCACTTGCAAACGCCATTTTGTATACCCGTGTGGACTAAGAACGCAGAACTGCAATGATGACATTCACGATGAATGTTATTTACTGCGAATGACATTGCATGTGGCCTGTGATGCAGTATTACACTAGTCGGCCCTGTTCCAGCATTTGCGTACACTAGTCACGGGAAGAAATAAACAAAAACAAATAGTCGTTGTGAGGTAAGGTTTGAACCCGGGCATTCGTGGTCCGAAGGCATGTATCATAACTAGAGGCCGGATTTTTAGGCCCTAAAAAATCGGGTTTTAGGTGCCAAAAATAGGCAGGCAAAACACAGTTTTAGGCCCCCTAAAATCGTAAATATAGGCACAATAAATTTTTACAAGAATTCAAATTTTCGAAGAAAGACGTGCGCGACCTGTGTCTACGACAGGAAAGCAAAAAAAAAAAGTTATAGTTTATGATGGCACAAAGGCGGGAATGGTTTAGCATAGCCATGCACTTGTCCTTTTACCCGCACGGTTTGCAGAACACGCCAGCCCCGACAACGCTTGGCGTGTTTTTGGTGCATCGTCCCTTAGAGCTGTTCCAGCGGTGCGACGCTGTGTATCGTGGTAAGGATACATGATCTATGCCAGCCTCTCCAAATGTGCACGCATAGAGGGATCCATCCTGACAGAAACAGGCAGTACACTACAAAGAAAACCGAAACTACACAACACCGCTTGCGTGCACGACCTGGCTTGGGCAATGTCATGCGAATGTAACCTTGCGTGCACATGGCGTGTTGATGCGTCTGCGTCGTGTGATTTTCCGGCTCCAGGCTGCTCCGATACCGAAGAGGGCAGGGAAGGAATTTAGCATGCGAAGTCTACACGGGGCGAGTGGCAAAGGTTTCAAGCTCACCTCCTCGCATCAAGCTTTCGCGGCTCGTAATGAACCAATTAAAAAATTCTTGTGGTACAAAGCTCTTCATTGGACACGCATCAACTTCCAGTGTCTAACTAAAATTTCTCATGTGACCTGGTGAAGCGCCCTTTAAGAAGTAAATTAGAAACAAAACAAAAGCCATGTGGACATCTGATTCTTTTTTTCCGTACACTTACTTTCCCCTGACGGCACTCCACCGTTTCGCATTCGTTCTCCACGTTCCTGCGGCTGCACACAGACGCACCTCTTGTTCCCTGCCCCCCCCCCCCCCCTCTCACACACACACCCAGGTCTTCAAGGAGGTGCTTAAATTCTTTTGAGAACACTGAACTGGAAAACCGGCTGTAGAAACCGCCTGCCGCATGGACGCCACTCTCCTCTTCCCACCTTTACTTTTCTCTCCCCATTCCACTGTATACGCTGGGACGTGCTCCCATTTAGGGTTGCAGAAATAGCGTCTTGTCCTCTCCTCCTCCTCCTCCCCCTCCTCCAGCCACTCGCGCCATGTAAGTGCAGGGGCATAAGGTGGCCGGCGCGTCCCATTTCGCTGCTGCTAGCGGTTGCTTTCCGGAAGTTTCTTGAACTAGAGAACTAGGTTGCACCCCATAGAGTTCCGAAAGCTCAATTTTGCCCGGTAATGTGAATAACGGTCTCCAACTGTACTCAAAAGGAAAATTTGAGGTTAAATAGTGTTCATATAGGAGTCGATTTTGAAAATAGGCATATATAGGCACTTATAGGCATTTAGGCACGAACGCCAAAAATGGGCATTTATAGGCACTATAAAAACACTATAAAAGCCATCCTTAACCTCTAATTCATGCCCATATATCAAAATGGCACGATAGGAACGCAAGGAACAAAACAGGCATTTGCCTAAAATCCGGTCTCTAATCATAATCACTGGGCTGTACACCCACACTTGCCTAACATGAATTTATGGGAAGCATATGAATGCATTGTACCGACAATTTTAACACTGTTGAAAAGCACAACACTTGCTATCGGCGTTTATTGCAATATTTTCTCAAAATTATGACTGTGCATTAACCTTAGTGGTGCTTTCAGTACAAGATACTGGGAAAGCAAATACCGTAATGCTTTCTTTAGAGACTTACAAAAATTGTTATACACCAAGGCCAGATGCGTACACGCGTGAGAGGGTCATGTACTAGCCAGCAGGGAGCGCACACTTGGCAAGATCCTGGCTGTGCCAGCGGCAAACCATGCGACGCGAGGTGTTCACTGAAATGCCACTGCTTGTGCAGGCAGGTCACGTGCTCTCGCTTTGGCCAGTGAGGTGCAAGCACATGCATTTCAAATGTAGCAAAAGATTTATGCCACCACATGATCTCGCATGCCAATCACGTACACATGCTTACAGCCTTGCTGTCAGATACTTTTTGTGGTGGGGAACAGGCCGCTTTTTATGATTCATGAACGACTGAGGGGAGGAGGGACATTTTGTGGATGTTGATGGGTAATCGAAAGAGTTCCATAGTGTCATATAATGCTTTCACATTGCAGTCTAGCAAAGTGTGAATTTGTGCTAGTTGATCAATCGCGTTACATCATGAAAAGTTACGCATAACACATGTGAACTCACTATTCTAACATTCATTATGTCGCAAGCAGCACATGAAAGCTTGTGTATCTGTTTACATGTTGACAAAGCTTTGGAAGAGTGTTGGTTGGCTTGTGGGATTTAACGTCCCAAAATCAATCGGCCTATGAGAGAATATGCAGTTGAGAGCTGCAGATCATTTCGACTGCTGAAATTGCATAGTAAACAGGCTTCTAGCATAACACAGGCACTATAACCACAGGTTATGGTGCCCTCACCTAAATGCAACCATCTGAAGATGCAGTGCTAACGACATTGAGGAATTCTAGTTTAAGTGCATCCTTTAATCTTGTCACCAAATGTTTTAGCTGGTTCTTGGTTGATGTCATCATTAGCTCAAAGGCTTTATATGTGTAGTAAAGAAGTAGGAAAAATATAGCTGTACACTCATTGCGTACCAAAACGAACAGAATAACAAAGCTACTGCTTTTCTCATTTCTTATTGTGGTGATGATTGCTGTGATTTTCTTTCACCCCTCGTTGTGTTCACCTGCAGTTGCTTTGTAAAGCTGCATGAGGTTTTGTCCGAATCTCCTTAACACTTTTGGTGTTTATAAAGCACTAACAGCAGCAATAATTTCAGCACAAATGCTTTGTTTTCTCTGTCTTAATATCTGTTTTGCTGCAGAGCCAAGTATCCCACAGTCACTCTTTGTAAATTGTTCTGTAATGGTGAATATGAACCTAAAGGGCCTAAAGCAAGTGACTTCTAGGTGATAGGACGAGGCCAGAGGTAGCACCAGAATCTCTGCCTTGTAGGGGAGGCCACAGTGTACTTCTTCAGGAGGAGGGTGGGGGGGGCACCCTTGAAAGAGCTTGCCATAGGGTCAGCTTTCTTGCACTTCAGGAGGGGTGACCAGGGGGGGAGGATGTGGGGGGAGGGAGCTTAAAGTTAAAGTGCTTTTGTAATTAATAGAAATTATATAGATTCATCAGCAATCCCTCAGGCCTCTGAAGAAGTCGTGTAGCAAGCCTCTGCTTCAGTCTCCGAAAGGGCTTTAACCTCTTTCCGGTAGGGTGGTGCTCTTGAAGGAAAGGACAAAAGTAAGGCATGCAAAACAGCAGGCAGGTACTCTGTTCTGTGTGCCTTCCTTGGTCCTTGTTTTTGAAAGTGCAACCCTACCAGTACGCAATTCCAACTCGCACGAGAAGCAGCACTCTAACTCTGTCTTGAAGTACCATTCAATTGCAGCACTATAGTCGATTACAATGTAAGAATAAATGCAAGCTCTGCTCAGAGCCATTGCTGCCCCTTCTACGCAATATTTGCATAGATGCACCATCCAATAACATTTGCTCATGCTCCTGATGTCGAGTTCATGGAGCGTGCTTCTGGTAGTTTACTTTCCCATTCAGCAACACATTCGTGTCACTGGCTTTGTGTAAAAAAATCTTGAAGCTCCAGTAAATGTCATCACGTGCTCTGAAATCATTTGCTCAAGCAGACAACACTTTGAGTAGGAGTGAAGAAACTTTTAATTCACTATTTATGTAGTATTGACAATTAGCAGAGAAAATGTACTTATGCTATGAACACAAACAATCTAGCTCAACTTGCTTGCACAGTTGAATGGTAGGCACGCCACGATTTGGTTCGGTGGGCAGAGCTTACATTTTTTTTAGGTTGTGACTATAGTATCTCTGAAGCAATACGATGGAATGTGCTGGTGTTCATTGGCTGCACATTGTCCAGCGGAAGAGCCGGACCCCCAAGGCCGTCCCTGCTGCAAAGGCCAAAGCCGCAAGCACAGCTCCCGCTGCTGAGACTCCCGTCAAACGAGGCCGGGGAAGGCCACCGGGATCGGGCAAGAAGAAGTTTGCCGCATCGGAGGGCAGTGCCAAGAAATCCTCGCCCGCTGTGCCTGCGGCCACTCCCCAGAAGAATGGCACCGGCGGACCCGAGTGCGATCGCTGTTCACGGACATTTGCCACTGAGCGGGGCCTCAAGATGCACCAGCGCTGGCCCTGCAAGCCGGAGGCTGCTGTAAGGGTGGTTGCACAGCTGTGCTTTGATCATTCATTTATTCATATTCCTTGTGGCCACAATTCTTCATTATTTGTCAAGTGTGTCGGCCCTACGTGCCTTAGCCCCACCAATCAGCATCTGTGTTGAATATTTGTTTAATTATGTCTGCAATAGTGTGCATGTTCAGATGATTCGATGTGTATTCCAAAGCCCACATGGCCTTCGATGAACATGATCAGTTAATTTGGCTCAGGCTAGCTTGATTTTCCAGTTAATTTAATTCTGATTAAAGGTCGCACCTGGCATTCATAAATTCTATGGGGAAAATGGTTAATTTAGTTTTTAGATTGGGCCCATCATATGTGCAGTACATTGAAGTGCACACATACACACACCTGATAGCATTAACTGACGACAGAGCTAACACACTTGTCACAATGGAACAAGTCCCGTGGAAAATGTTGAACCGGCTCTCTTGGCATGAACGTGTGTAATAGTCAAGCCCCAGCACATGCAACTAGGACCTTGTCTCTGCTTGAAGCACGACAGGTGCCGCCATTAGTTTGGTGATTATGCAGCGCAGGGAAGTGCACTTGCGGATTATAGAAAGGGTCTATTGGTCATTAAAGGAGCACTGGCTCAAAATTTCGAAGGCGAGATAATGAGTGAGATAGATTTATGTGGAGACATGCACATCTACGAAATATCAAGGGCAAATATAGCCTACAACATACTTAGTCATTTTTTAAGTGCACGCCGCGTGACTGAGTGAGATGCGGAGCACCTCGCAATGCCGACATCAACACGGTGTCAGTGTAAACAAACCTACGTCACGAGTTTGAGTTGCCTGGTCAGTTCAGCGCGCACTCTCGTGCGCGGTGCCGACGTCACAGTTTTGCGTGGTCACGTAGCCTAGCCACCGGAACTGCTCCTGCCTAGCTCAGTGCTCTTTGAAACCGAAAACTGCGACTGGGCGCTCTAAAAGTGTCTCTAAATAAATAGCCGTCATGCACTTGCACGAACGAGGTTTCCAGCAGTGATAAGCGGGTCATAAGCTACCTATTGCTACAAAGAAAAATAACTAGGTGCAAAATTCTTGTGTCAGTGCTCCTTTAAAGCTAACCAGCATGTGTTCTCTACAGTAGCCTGTCAGCATGGCTTTGTTGATCTAACTCCACTGATTTCCCGCTAATCTTTTTTCTGCTATGTCTTCTCACTCTCTGCCGGGTCATCATTCTTGCTCTCTAGAAAGACGACGCGGACGAGTCGTGTCGCCTCCCGTTGGACGACGTCATGGACTCGGATTCCGACTCCGACGTGCCGCTGGGGAAGGTCTCGAGCGGCAAAGGGGCCCGCGCCAGGGGCAACGCCGAGGACGGAATCGACGGCAGTCCCGACCACCCCAGAGGCAGGCTAGCGTCGGCCAGCAAGCCGCAGCTCATCTGCCAGCGTTGCGGACTCAGCTACGACCCCAAGCGGGATGGGCCGCGCTGCAAGCACTGCACGCGCGACAACGAGCACAGTGATGAGAGTGGCGACGAGGAGGACAAGGCAAGTGGGTCCCGCTCTCCGCGCTCTTGGCAGGAGGAACTGTATGGGTGGAGTCACCACAACGATCCCTCGGCCTTTGACGGCCTCTTTTCATTCACCGCGGGCAAATTTGCACCACTCAATGTGTTTGAGTAGGAGCGCTTACTGGTCTCCCATCATTAGTCTTGTTATGATTGTTTTTTTAATGCATTCCGACGTCTGTCGGATCACTGGCATCTAAGGTGAGGCCTCAGGATGGCACCTGTAGCTGAGATATCACCTTCCCTTTTGTTGGCGTTTTGTTTCATGTATATTTTTTTTATGACATGTCACTTTGAATGGCTAGTCTCATGCATTCTTCAATCATAGTGTTTCTCAGCCATGAATTTTCAAGGACCCTTGTGGACCAGTGGAATAGATGAGGGACCCCTTGCAGTCAGAGAAAAAAAGAAGGGGGGGGGAAGGGGGGGGTCGCAACATATCATGCAGCGCGAAGTATTTAATTGGGTCTCCACGAACCCCCATTTAAGAACCACTGCTCTAAGAAATGCCTTCTTTTGTATTCCTGTAATCATTTTTCTCATCTAAAGTGCAGTCCCAGTGTTTACTCATTGCTTCGTTCTAAAATTAATGCAGTCGCTGACCATGTCAGGGTATTAATGTTGCATCTGGGCATAAACTTTTATGACACTTGTGTTATCCTGGGGCGAAGTAAATTACGAGCTCTCCAAAGATCGTTTATTCATAGCTTCCAAGAAAATTAACTAAAGGGAACTCTGTGATGATGCTTCTGTCCCTTGGCTTCAGTGGAAATGATTCGTACATGGATCTGTCTATTCTCCGTGCTTCTAGCTTGGAAGCGTTCTTGATATATTATTTTATTGCACTTTTTTTTTGTAAATTACCAAGCCACCTTCAAAATTCCAAGAACAGTCGGATGCTGAAATTTAGGTGCTCATTTAAGAACTCCAGCTCTTCTATGTCAACTCACAGTCCCCCCACTACGATGTGCCTCGTAATCAAATTGTGATTTGTGAATTGAAGCGCTGGCAATTATTACCAAGCCCTCTTAAAGGGACACTAAAGAAAAAAATGATTTTTTGCGTATTAGTAAAGTACAATTCCACAGTCCGGAAAACGGCCACTCTTGCCGCAAGACGACGCTTGGTAAGCAAGCAAACGCGTGAAAAGAAAATGCGGGTTGGAGACACCACCTTGAGATTCCCGCACCCAAACGCCTTGACGTCATAGATTTTGACGGCATCTACTAGGTCCTACATAGCTCCTAATCGGTAGAAATGAAGCACATTATCATCTGTGGGGGCCATGGATCTAACATACAAAGTTCCACAAAATTTCATCAAGCCATTGTCGCAAAAATTCGAAAAATACATTCCAAAATCAGTGGCGTCACGTGCGGAGATGTTGGCGCGAAATTTGAAAGTGAAACTTCAACCTTGATTTTCTCCTCTAATAATGAACTTATGATGGTCGTGAAACTTACGACATTAGACTTCTCAGAGTACAGGACATCAATCTAAACCAAGTCATTGTTTCACTTTAGTGTCCCTTTAATGGTACGTAAACGATTCATGGCGAAAGTTCTTGGAACACATGCTTAATCACTGCAGACTGCTGAATTCATACAGTGCAAATCATGTTGAGCTGTGCCAGTCATGTTGAGGAGGCTTGTTTGCAACAAGCCTGCACTGTAGCATAAAAGAAAGCTCGCTAGTAAAATTGTAATGAACACCTAAAGTATGATATCATTGTCATTGGGAAAGTGAAAAGAGCTGCCATAGCATTGGCCATTCAGTGGCCATTTCATTCACTGGCCACTCAATTTGCTGCTTTTCTCCTTTTCTGAGAGTAATTTTGCATTATTCTCCAGTAGAAGTACAACTGAGGTGGTTATTCACTGATTCACTAAATTACAACGTCCGTGCCTCGGCGGACTTTTCGATTGGTCTTATAGCACTCATCCCTTAGCGTTGCGATAGACTCTGCATTGTTGGGCATACGAAGCAAAGCAGTAATCTTCTTTGTCACTAACTAATTCGTCTGTGTGGTTTTTCTATCCACAAAGTAAACCTTCCATGAATAGAATTGTTAGCAGTAATACTTTAGAGAATGCTCATTTTATTCGAATTTAGGTAATGCTTATGATTGGTCGAAGTGTGCAAGAATCTTTTTTCCTAGTGCGCTCATTTAAGGTTCTTTGGCTATCCTGAGGCCTCTCCTCATTCCCCACTCTTTCTTTTTCTTTTTTTTTTTTCCAGTTGGGTCATTTCAAGTACCCCATGTCTTGTGCAATGAATACATATAATTGTTCCTGAATTAGTATTTCGTGCAGTTGAAGAGACATGGCCAGCTTATGCGCTCATTTTTGTCTTTGTCATCTTTGTTGGCTAGAGTGTATGGGTGCTTAATTTTTTTTTTTTTGTTAAATATCGTGTGCATGGAAGAGTTGTAGGACTTACAAGGATTTATTCAGAGCCAGCTTCAGCCTAGAACACTGCTACATTTGAGCGGCACGAGATAAAGTTGTCGCTGCTCTTGATAGGTGGACCATTTATATACACAGCTGTTGCAGTTGGTTTGTTGCTGTTAAAAGTAATTGTATGATGCAGCCGTTATAGAATACGTTTTTCTAATGCTACGCACCTAATGGCACATAGAGTACAATATATTTTTTTCAAGCCACGTTCTTGATCAACTGCTGTAACAAAATGCAGCAATCACTAATTGTTGAATGTTTACACAGTCGGAGCTTATTTATATCTGCAATCAAACTTGCTTGCCCTCTAATATAGAAAATCCTTCAGTAGCGAAGTTTTATGGCATCTGAACTTTCAGCGTTAATATGTTTGCAAAGCAGGGGTAATGGTCAATAAAATTCTAGTGGCTCATGGTGAAACGCAACCCAGAAATCTTGCATTGTTGTAACCATTAGTACTCAACTTTAGCTACTCTCCAACTCATGGCCTTTGAAGGCAGATGTTACCATCATGCAAGTCAAGGCAAATCGCTGCAGCAGGGTACTGAATCACTGCAATAGAGGTCAGGAAAAAAACTGACGCTTTTTGGCTGTTGTAATATAACTCTAGAGCTGTGCGAATAGCAAAATTTTGGCCGCGAAACGAATTCGAATATTGAAGTGTGAGTGCAAATCGAATAGAATATTTTTCTTATATTTCCTGAATATTTCTAGAATTTTTTTCGAATACTTTGAAGTGAAGTTGCAGAAAAAGAAAAAGATGGAGATGATTTCTAAGCATATTCTTATGAGATACCGACATGAAAGTGTTTCTTTTGGCTAGGTTGATGAAGCACTGGCGGGGTGGTGTTTCATAATTTTCTTAACAAGAATGAGGCTATGCAGAGGCGGAATTGTATTTATGTACATGATTTGGTACAACCAAAGTGTTGCTGACTACACTTTACATGCGAAAGGCAAAGATACTATTCCCTCGGCCTCTCCTCCTCTTTCAACTTCTGTGGAAGCTGAAATGATGTGGCGGGCAAGGGTGTGCTCCCTTCGAATCCGGAGTTTCAAATCTACGTTGTAGACATCAATATTTGAAAAAAATCTGAGAAATTTTGGATGCTAAAAATCTTCGGTGTACAATTTTTCGGACTTCCTGCCCAAATTTCATGTCCAAAACAGCATTGAGCCCCCCACCTCTGCCACATCTATCATCTCCATGTTGGAACCAGCATTTTCTTAGTACATTTGCAACCATAGCGGAGCTTGAAAGGCAGCTTTGCCGCAATACGAGTGTGTGACGGGGTGAAGCATATTGAAAATCTGAAGGGGGCCACTACCAAATTAAACGTTGACTGTATTTGTCTTCGCGTAGTTCGAATAGTAAAATTCCGGTGCGAATCAAACAGCAAACACTATTCGAAAAATATTTGAAATTTTGAATATTCGCACACTCCTACTCTATTCCATTCCATTTCTGTTCCGGATTCGGCGCTAGCAACTCCCTGTTTGTTCCAATTTGTTTACAATTTTCGTGCCTCGCCCGTTATGCCTGTCAGTCGAGCAACAACTGGAAACCTTGAAAACCCACGACTTTGAAATGGCGAGTATGCGGCACCAACGCTAAATTATGCCGAGTAAACCTGAAAATGTGAGAAATGGAGCACCTCCTTTTTGAAGTGAAATGTAAAATGATGCTGAATTCCTGTCTCAAAGAAAAGAAACAGCTCACTAGTCATTGTACAGCTGCATGAAATATAATTTATACACAAATAAATTCACTCTGGCTGCCGGTTGAGCACCCAGCACCAGTAGAATTGGTGGGCAGCCATTTTCTATTCCATTCAAAATGGGACACTCTACAGCTATTTTAAAACAAGTTTTCGTTGGGCATATTAATGCGATGGGTTGTTTTCGTGGCTTTCTTTGCACCCCATGTCAAACAAGTATTGTGGCGACCACTCCACCAATCGCAAAGTGCCGTTGGCAGATATGATATATCTCTTCAGGCGCCATTTACGATCCACTGTCTGCAAATGCATGAAATTCGCATGGTGTTATTCCAGGGCACTCAGTACTACATTCCAAGAAAGAAAATGAAGGAATGTGTTTTACGTGAGTTTCAGTAATTAACGATAATTAGTGTGCAATTAAATATCTAGTTATTCTACTATCAGTCAGCTTCAATCCTTGCATTAAAAGAATCAAATATCACTCCCACAATGCACGCACAGTTTGTTTTTTGGTTGTATTCATTTCGAGCATAGAAAAAAAAACTTGCCGTTAATTCTGGAACGCGGCACATCAATCAGCTGTATAACATAGTAGTGTCTCCAGCAAAATCGTCCTCTAGAGCAATTCGCAGCCCAGTGTAGTTAAATGACGACCAGTTGTCCTCTCGGGAAGCCTGCACAAATGTGCACACTGCATTTCAAGCCATTTGTAGAAATACGTGGTGATTGATGCGCCTCCGAAGTTGGTGTGTACAATTGTACTCACTACCGCCGAAGGGGATATAGAAAGAGAATGGAGTAGTTTTACGTCGTTGCGTTCGGTGGGAATGCGCACACTACTGCAGGCTGCACTGAATCTGCACATGCGCAGTTCACAAGTTCATGACTTGAGTGTCTTCTTCCCGCGCCCTCAAGATCACTCTGCTTATTTTATGAACCGTTTCATCAGCAAACCACCTTTGTCCAATTTTCATTCAGAGCTTGCCTCTAGGTGCAGAGTGGTGTTTGAACTGAAACAAATCAAAACAAATAACTGTTACCATTTGCATTTGCACTGTAGTGCAAGTTTCAATATAACCTGTAGTTATATGTGAGGTTGTTATATCAAGTCAGTTTGACTGCAGTAATAAGCTGCGACTGTGAAACATTACCCTTCCTTCCGAAAATTGCTGCATTTGTACAGTATTTGTTTTTGAAAGAGCTCTGACGACTTGACTTGCTGAACATCGGCAGATTGTCATGGAACCAAAGATGAAGGGGGGATCACTGCGAGAATCCAAGTGCAATAGTACGTCCTTACTTGGTGTAGCGCATAGCTTGCACGTGTTACAGATGGCACGGTGGTGACCGAACTGAAAAATTTCGGGTTTGCAAGATTGGAGTGTGGTGTGCTTGTACTGATCTAGAAATATTGAATGACAAAGTTCTGTTCGGCACATCTCGCATCCACTTTTTTTTTTTTTTAATAGCTTCATTTCGTGCTGCACTTTCCGCCGAATCCTGTGATATTACATTACGCAACACTGTTTGTAAGATAACGGCAGTCACTTGAAAGCAATAACAATCGGGCAGAAATTTCACACCCCTGCCTAGAGGGTCAGAATTGTCCTGTGGCTTCCCACTGTGACATCCCTCATGTCTCTAGTATTCTATTACACCTTAAATTTGGTAAATAAATCACTCAGCCTTGCGTTAAACTTGCCTGCGCATTCTCTTCAGTTGGCGTGATGATCTCAATGTTTCCTGGATATTAAGCATGCCACTTATTAATGAGGAGGGCAGGCGATTGGTTTAAGTTGTTTTTAAAGCAATAACTATACTTTGTATAGTACGTGTGTGCTTTGAATCGAATTGTGTTAGGTAGCCAGGTGCACACTGCACGTTGGTAAGGGCTTGCAAGTGACTGCAGTTAATTGTGAAGTCTAAACACCTACATTGTGTATAGGACTAAAGTTAATATATGAGCATGCTTGTGTGTTGATGTGAGGCTTTTTGTTTATGCATCTGAACTTATATAGACAAGGGTTAACGTCTCTTTTTCATATGTGGCAGGGTACTCGTAGAGATGTGTGTGTGTGTGTGTTCCTTCTCTAGTTACTCGGAACCTGTAGTACATAATGGCAGCAAATTAATTCGCTATGCCGCTTTTCTCTTGAGGCCTTCGCTTACGAACTGCAAGAGTGTTTTAATTCTGTAGGAGCGAGACTATGGATAACAGTGTTGCCAAAAGCAGAGATCATCCTAGCCAAAAAAGTAATTTATGTATTTTGTAAACGGAGTGCGGTGCTGACATCTCCACTGGTATCGGCACTGTATCGGCACTCCTGGCATCACATTTTCCTATTATTAATTGTGAAGTTTAGTTAACCATTTACATATTTGAACAGTGTAACTGCTTTGAATTTTAGTGTGAAATGACACACGGATTGGAAGTGAATTTTAATAACTCAATGGGGCTACATGGCTGCCCTGTTCTGTTGACACTTTGATAAAGATCCCTTTCAATGTGAATGACAACATTTATATAGTTATGGTAGTTTAGTGCGCTCTGTGTATGGGCATTTGATTCAAAGCAGGTGGTAAACTTGGAAGAACATTGCCTCAGAAATTCTCATCAAAAAGAAGTTTGTGTAGCAGTTCAAGATGGAAGTGCACTTGAATCTGTTTTGTTAAATTTTTTCCAACATGAGAATTGTCAGCACCATTTCTTGGGCTTTATCTTGCTAGAATGGGGCGCCCTGCACATGCGAGCCTCTCTTGTGTAGTTCGTGCTAACCATTTTAAAGTTTCTGTTTTATCTTACGCAGGGAAGATGTTAAAGGGCCAGTAAACAGCCTCGCGTTCCAAAATTTCTGATGGAGAAATAACTGCACACTTGTACTGTGAACATGCTGCCACAAGGACTTTGCGAAAAAGTGTTGTAATAAGGAAGTTACAGGGGTTAGAACAACCGTTTCAGCTGGTTTCAAATTCTCGCACGACCTCGCCACCCTTCTCCGCCATAGGGAGGGGAAGGCATAGCCCGTCGTCGTGACTCCGCCCACTTCGTTAACGTAACACGGCATCAGCGATACGTCATCGGCGCGCAGCCAATGACCGAGCAAGGCTTCCTCCACGTGCATACGTGTCGTAGCGGTGCGGCTAGGAAGCACGGTGCGAGGGGCACCCTTCCCCTTGCGGTAAAGTAGCAAGACGTCTCTTCATCTCTGAGGCTTTCATTCCGGCAATACCGCTTTTCCCGGTAGTCTTGGGCTCCACAAAGCAGCAGAAGGCAGCACAGGAAAATGAAAATGCGGCCTGCGCGGCCAAAACTGCATCATAACAGGGCCAAGACTCCGTTTCATAGTGCAAAGGACCAATCGACAAGCTCAGGGGTGCGTAATGTTGCCGATGGGCAAGATTTCGTCACTGCACGTACAAGGAGCATTGGTGAGGATAGGAAAGAGGTGCAGGAATGGTTTCTCAAAATGGAGGGTCCGCGCGGCACGCAGCGCTGTAAAATTCGCGAAATATGATCGCCACGGTCTACTGTACGAATTAGCGAGCTTATTTGGTGGATGTAAAAAAATAAATGTCGGAGCCTGTTTATTGGCCCTTTAAGCACTTGAGCAGACAACAACAACAACAAAGTACTAACTTCCAACAAGTGGTTTATTTGGAAATTGAGGCATCTATATATATTATGCTCATGACTCGTTCGCTGCAGCACCTGCCTAGAAAGTGACTAATCTGGGCACATGGAAAGTGATGTGGTGATGAGAGACATGTATGTAATCCGTATGTTGCAGCTATGTGTTGGTCCAGTTTGTAGTGGGTTATTTTGAGTCGCAGAATTGTGCGCCCTTCTTAATTCATAAGTTTGTCTACAAACAAGTGTTGCATTGTTTTCAAGACTATAATCAAACAATCCAAATTAACCCATGTTTTGCAATTAATGACCTTGTAAGACAAAAGCACTTTAACAGACTGGTTAGGAGTCACCCAGCACATGCTACCTGCATCACTAGTTAGTTCCTGAGGAGCTAAATTTCTGGTCTAGTCAGTGAGTGTTTAGTGCCATTGCCACTGAAACTAGTTATTGCAAGCTGGAGAAAAAAGAACCTAGTCATTCCCAAAGTTACGTAGGCATTAAGACTAGAGACAAAGCTCGCTTCTTTCATGCCAACTTTGTGTAGCTACCTACAACTGTTCATGAAACGGTAGTGAAACGCAATTTTGTAAACTGTTTATTATTGTAGTACAAGGGGACATCTGCAATATTGATACTCTGTACCACAGTATTCAAAAAATTGTACAGTACTTTGGTGGTGTGCAGCTGTGGTTAACCTCAGCAGAGTTTTGTCAACAGAAGGCAGTGAATGCCATTTAGCGACATTTTCCTAAACATTCCTGGTTTTTGTTCCTGAAGATACTACTAGTTTGCCTTTACAAAAACATCTAGTTGTTAACATTAAAGCTATTGTTATATCAAGACCGCAGTACTTACCAACATCACTGCCATTTCGACAACTCGTTTGCTGGCAAACAGGAAACATTGATGACGACATTGAAAATTTGATACATCTGATTGTCATAATCACATTTGCACTTTTTGATCATAGTTTCCAACGGTGGTCCATTTTGATTGTATCTATGTTAAATTCTCATTTATATTTATCGAAATTAATCTCGAGAATGTGTGCCATGCATGTTCATATCTTTTTATGGATATCATTTTTGGTTCTCAGCATGCAAAATGTTTGCGGCCTGTTCATTGAACTAACCGACGCCTGAGCTACTAACTCATATGGGTCTGCTCTTCTCTAACCCACACTGAGTTTTTAAACATGGTGGGACTCGTTTGTGCCTTTTTTTTTTTTTATGTCTTTGTTGTTGAAGCATGAGTCCCCCCCCCTTTTTTTTTCCCCTTTATAACATGTGAAATTCGATTCACGAATCGAAATGCATCATGCAGTCGCGCTTCAGTGAATTTTGCCATGATTCGCCACACGACAACACCATCCTGTTGCTTCACATGAACTCTCACTATTTCCAACATTTTTTTTTTTTTAAGGGGGGGTGGTGGAGAAAGAACGGGGGTGTGCAAATTTATGTCCGGCAACCTGTCAGAAGTTTGGGGGGGAGCGCAGGAGATATGGTGTCAGTTCGATTCGAGAACCGAATGTTCACTGTTGCCAAATTGGGCTCTGTAACATGCAGCGGGTCGAGAATGTCACCCATGTCATGTCGAATTTGTCACCAATGCCTGTCTCGTGTTCGCCGAGATTAGTTGTTAAAACGTACGGGGATACTGTCATGTAGTAAACCTCGCCAGTTGTGCAAAGTGCCAGTGAATATTGCCAGCCCTGGACTGTGTATGAACTGCCACGCCATGTTGCTCGATAACTTTGAGCACCTTGCTGTGCTGGGGCCCATAAGTTCTCGCATATCCTTGGATCAAAAGTTGCACTGTCAAGCTGCCTGTTTAGTGCCCGCAACATTCCTCAGTGCTGTACACGTCAGCTCAGATTGTGGGAGAACATTGTTGGCGGCGCGAAGAATGGCAGGACGGGAGCTGGCGAACTTGCGCATGCACTGTGCCGGGAACCACTCGGCCGCACGGAGGGCTCTAGCCGAACGTGGTACGTCTTACCGTGAACACATTTCTTTTACCTTTAAGTTTTAGCCTTGCTTCGTTTAGTTTGTTATTGATAGTTGCATGCGATGGCACAGACGCTGTAACTGGCAGGTTGGATCGGAAATGCGTGAATTTGCACACCCCCGTGTCTTTTGGGTTTCTGCCAGCATGCTGTGCAAGAAGGTTTGTGACATCAGGAAGCCAGAATGAGCATTCAGGCACATTTTTTTTGTAATGCCAAAGCGTTTCTTGGCTAGGTTGGCGAAAGCGCACACCCAGCTTGTCTGAAAAGGGCATCCACAAAAGCAGAGTCTGGAAAGCATGTGACCTCTCCCACTGGAACCAAGGTCAGTGGCAGCTGCCACAGCTGCCATTTGCAACTGTGGCCATGTTTCTCGGCTACGTTGGCGAAAGCACACACCCGGTGGCATCGCTGTCTTGACACTCGGTGCATGCTCCACCATGCTGTAGTGCAGGAAAGGGGAATCCCCACAGCAGGCCGTGCAGGACCCCTCTGTAACGTCAACCTAGCCTAAAGAAACACTTTTGTGTTCTTTTTTCGTAAGAATATGCCCAGGAATCCTCTTTAACTGTTCTTTTTTTCCCGCTTTGACCAAAAGATGGCTTTCTCAAAGCACCAAGTGCAAGTGCACCATACAGCAGAATGTCGCTCATGCTTTCATGGCCATTTTTATTCAGGCACAAGCTTTTCTGCCCCCCCCCCCCCCCCCCATTTATGTCTTCTTACCTGTCATTTCTGTTTGGTGTCCTCTGTGTGTCTGCTGTGCAAATGCCTGCCTCTTGCATCTTCCTTCATACTGACCATACTGTACAATGTCTTTCTTCTACTGTCTCAAGCAGTGTTACATCAAATAATGTTGGAATGAATTCCAGGGTTGACATTCTATTAACTCAATGCAAGGTTATATATGGCATCAAGGCTACGGTGCATTTCCACTACAGTACTGCACATGGCAGTGATGATGGTGGTGGTAATGGCAATGGCACATGTGACTTCGTCTTTTCTTCGTTTTTTTTTTTTTTTTCCTTGTGTGCGTGTAACTTTCAACTCAACCTTTAACCCTGTTTCACATGCGAGCAACTGAGCGGTGGCGCTCATGGTGATCGAACTGCACCAGGGCGCGCAGATATGGCTTCATTGCACATGCACTGCCATCAGGGCGACGCTGAAGCGCAATGTTGTTTAGGGGAAAGTGCGCGTTACCCGCAGGTTTCCTTGCTCCGAAATTGCTTGTTTTGGTATGTTTGAGTCGTGGGGTTACATCAGCTTTCTACTTTGGCAGTCTATTTTCACATGTGTAATCTTTGACTAAAGTAAATATGCTATGTATCTATACTCCATCTCTGAAGTTTCCTTCAGCACTTTGGTGGCTACAGGGCCCCTTAGCCAATAGTAAGAGGGAAAATTCCTCGCGATGTTTTCATCTGTGCCGCATCTTCTGCTAAGCGTCCCCCTGGTGTCTGTACGCACACGTTAGGGTAGCAGACGGCAGTACCAAAGAAAAGAGAACATGGCGTCACCCATTGACGCTGGCGCCCTCCGCCTTGAGTCTATCATGTCGTCGTGCGCTGTGTGGCCCGTAAGTTCCAAATTGACGCTTTTATTTGCTTTAGATTTTGGTCCTGACACTTCAGCAGCAATGTATTCGTGACTGCATTGCGCTATTTCCATGAACTGTTACCAATTTCTCAGTGCATTAGGCTTAGTGTCTAATCAAGCAGCTGATCTTGCGAATAACGAAAGGACATATTTGATGCTTTGTTCCTTATCATGAGATGGCACGAAGCGATGGCTCATCTTACCTTTTATTTTTTGCTGTAAGCACTGTGGGCGAGTAGCAAGCGCAAGCTTGGATTGAAGCGGGCGGTCGCGTCTGCAATGGCGCTGCCATGTTGATTTGTAGCCACAGTTATGGGCAGTTACTGATACAACAATTAGAGAAATACGCCGTAAATGCGATGAATAAACAAATCAATTATTGATGTGAAGCAGCGCATGCTAAACAAGGCCAAATGTCTCAACCCTGCGAATTGTAGGGTAATTTTACCTGGAACTATGTTTTGCTGCGCAAGCATGTGGTTTGCTTACACCTCGTAGCTTTGGCAGTGCTGCACAGTGATGGAGTGAGATGGAGTAGAAATGCAAGTAAACAACTTTTGTTGTCACGTTTGTTTCTGCTTTAGCTTTCTTCGTAACACACAGGTCTTGTCGAGTGGCCGGCCATAGAAAAGCAAAAGGAGTTGGCTCGTATGGTTTGAAGCTTGGACAGTTCTTTCAACGGCTCTGTTCTTGAATGCCGGAAGGCGTTCGTGGACCTTCTGGTCTGGCTGCCAGATGCAAGAAGTCCATTCAACGATTTTGGCAGTTTTTTGATGGAGCTTGCAACTCTTTTTGCCTATGGGCATTCCAGTAAAAAGGCGGCGGCATTCGTTGTCATCGGTGTACACGACCATTTAGAGGGAGAAAACAGCAAACTACCTGAATGTGCTGGGTTGGGGTTGTAAGCAAGAAAAAACAGCAAAATGTGCTGCAAACAAGTGCAGAGGGCCGTAGGGTCCCCCATTCCAGACCCACATGGGTGCCACGATTTCATAAAAATGCGAAATTACAAAAGGGCATGCGCAAATAATTTGTCTGCTTCGGATGGAAGTGCCGTCAGGAGTGCAGAATTCAAGTACGAAACCAATAATATTAGAAGCAGTTGTTCCATTTAAAAAGGAATTCCGTTTGAGAGACCTCTATTTACTGATAGTCTTCTGTACTTTTGTTTCTAAGATCTTCAGTTTGTGTCGTATCGGTGTAATTTCAGCGCGAGCATTTACATCAGAGCCAGCCTTGCCTTTAGCAGCCTAGTTTTGCAGTGACATGACGTGGTGGTCTCGTGCAATTGTGCGTACCAGTTGTTATAGTGAAAGTTTTGATGTCGCATTTACATTCGTGAGCACTCTACGGGATGCGCTCCTCTGGCATTTGCCTTCAGATTTGGCACTTGTCATCAGGTTTTGACATTCACGCTGAAGTTTTATACTTGCTGTGAAGTTTCGGCACCATGTCAAGCTTAGCGCTCACTAGGAAGCTTCAGCAGTTGCTTCCACACTTTAGTAGTCAAGTTTTAGCACTTGCCATCTGTTTTTTATATTCGCTGTCAGCTTTAGCACTCGCATTGTAGCTTTTGCACTTTCATGTCTCAATACCTCCACTGCGGATCCCGCAGAACTTGGTTTGTGTTGCTTTCTCCTGCTAAGGCCAACTGTTTTGTTTTGTTATCATGTACTTTGTGTCGTGTGTCCAGCGCTGAAAACCTGAAGTTGCTGTGCGTGAATTGTTTGTCCTACCATGTGCTTTATGCGATCACTCTAGTTTTTCCTTTTCTGCTTTTCCATTTGTGATTGTCTTGTGTTACCTGTTTACATGTTGACCTAAAGGAAAAAGATTCTATGCTCAATTAACCAAAAGGAGCGTTAAGATTTGTTGTAACCTACCTTTGCACAGCTGAGGCTTTTTTGTGTATATATAAACATATACATATTCTGGTACAGTGAAAACGCTTAGAAGCATGTCTTAGTTGCTTTGCTAAGTGACGGCTGTTATCATTTTGTGATGAATTTCCATCTTTGGCCCTAGTTTATTCAGATATCATAAGCTATCATAAGAAAAGGAAAGCACATTCATTTCGCTAGCTTAGAGGCACTAGCTGTGTGTCTAGGTAGTTAATCTATACACTTATTGTCTCCTCCGCATCAAAGAGTTAAGTTAGGAAAATAGATTTTTATTGATTGTTAACCTTAGTCCGTGCTGAAAGCACAGCACATTATTTTTATTTATTTTTTTTTAAGGGACCGACTACCTCCATTTTCTATCATTTGCGGAAAGCATAACATGAAAATTACAAATTGAGCCGTGTTATTTGTAAATTGCTTTAAAAGCTTTTGCCTGTTCTCTCTCGTAACTTCTTGAGCTCTCTTATTTATTCTTGTGTGTACGTGTGTTACTTGCTAGAGCAATGACTCAGCACAATGGTGATATTATCGTATAGTTAATTGTCACAGAGTGGGCTGCCATTGCAGTTGACCTCGCAACATGCATATGTAGAGGGTAATGCTTGAATGCTTGGAAGAACACCAGTGGATGCATGTACTCGGCTTTTAGGGCGGGGCCTACGAGCACTACAGGAAGTGTTGGCACCACACAGGGCGAGCACCCATGCGCAATGGTTGTTTGTGATCTCGCGTAAGCACTACCCCCCACCTTTCGATATGTGATCCGGCACACGTGCTAGGACGACCTGAGCTGCGAAGACTCGTCGATATTTGCATAAATTTCGAAACTGGCCGAATCAAAAGACCATATAAGTACAGATACCTCAATTCCTCACATATAACCCACCCTTGCATATAGTAACTCACATTCCTGACTTTGACTCTGCAAAAAGAAAAAAAATGCATATAACCCACACCTCCACTTTAAGCATGTTTTTTTTCGTTTTTTGATACGGGTTATGTGCAAGAAAATACGGTATGTTTTGCAGAGAAATTTTGGCATTGTATCATCATTACGAATTTGGAATCCTTTTAACAAAGTGCAAAAGATGACACAAAATCTTTCTGTCCATGCTTTGTTAGAGTTTGGTTCCATCTGTAGGTCAGCTTCCATCTGTAGGCATCTGTAGTTCAGTCATAGTTTCGCGATCTTTACAAAGCTGTCCACAAGACTTCTTGTCACTGACATCAGTTGCGCATCTGTGTTGTGCTCTGTCGCATAGCTGGCTATGAATGAGACCATGCCTCCCTGAGCCATTACAGCATTTCTAAGAATGGTTTGGTATTGTGCTCACAGCTCATCGTGTTTATTGCAAACAACACTCAAGAGATATATATCCAGTGTTCGATGTCACACCCTCCTTATATCATGGCATTTCTGGTATGATGAATAGTACTTCGTGTGGTACACCTGTCATGGCAGTAGCGTAGCCAGAAATTTTTTTCGGGGGGGGGGGGGGGTTCAACCATACTTTATGTATGTTCGTGCGTGCGTTTGTATGTGTGCGTGCATATATACGCAAGCAAAACTGAAAAATTTCGGGGGGGGGGGGGGTTTGAACCCCCCAAACCCCCCCCCCCCCCTTGGCTACGCCACTGTGTCATGGTACTGTTATATGGTACACTTGCAAGACTTGTTGAGGCCCCTGTGCTCTTCACTAGTGTCAAACTCCAGTTTGTTTGTCAACCATCTCATTTCCGCCTTCCTCTGTGTTTGTAGAGATGTGAATGGTAGTTGAAGTTTCCTTCACTGGAAAATATGCACTTCAGCTTGATAAAGGCTCTCGCATGTTAATGTGAAGGGACTTGGTTTGACATAGGGCATCTTTTCCCAGTAATCCCATAGGGCATCGTTCCCAGAGATCATGTGTGAGATACCGTGTGCCGATTGCAGTCAAGTGTATATTGGCGAAACAGGAAAGTTCTCCCGGCGCCTCAGGGACCACCAACGTGACATGACCGCTAACAGTCACACAACAAACACCATGGCTGAGCATGCGCATGACCATAATCGCATCATTGACCGGGACAATGCCACTATCATCACCGAGGAAAAGAATGTGTCATCCCACCAGCTTCTGGAATCGCTGATCATTCAGTCAACACCAACTGCAATGGGTAGAGTAACAGGGGCTATAGCTGCCATTTATGCACACTCATTGTGTCGCCTTCTGGCTGCATAATCGACGACTTCCAGTCCTGTTCGGTGAACAAGGAACCCGTATGCAGTTCCGAAACGTCTGATAATTTCATCAGGCTTGGTCAGTGACAGTGTTTCATATCGGGGCATCTTTAATGTGCAGGTTTTCCTCAGCTATCGGGGCGAGTTTTAATACTGCTACGCCTCATCTAATGGGGCTACACACATCATCATCATCTAATAATGCTACACATCTGCTTTCTGAAGTGCAAGGCAGAGATTGGCGCTATCATTGCACGTTCGTTTTGGTTGTCGGTCCCTTTTAGGTGCCTGTCACCACAATCGCAAAGGTAAAGGGAGCAATGTCAGTTACTTCCCGCAATCGCTAAAGCAAGTAGGCTAATAGGCGTTTTAGATCACCACATTAATCACTATGTGCTATTCCAGAGCAGTATACGGTTGCAGTTGCATTATTAAAGGGACACTAAAGAGAAACATTGAACCTATTTAGACTGATAAATTATTCTTTGGAAGCACCACTGTCATTGATTTCCCATCATAGGTTTATCAGTAGAAGAGAATGTGAAGGTCAGTTCTGGTTAGATATTACGCTAAATAAAAGGTGCTAACACAAGAAAAATTATTTTTCTCTTTAGTGTCCCTTTGAAGGACAGCGCGATAGAAAACAGCGTGGAAAGAGTAAAACAACACAGAATGAGCTGTTGCAGTCAGTGCCGCATGCAGGTAGTTTAGAATCTGGACATGTGCAAAAGATGGAACATCTTATTATTGATTTGAGTGACTGCAATGAAGGGGGGCCTGCAAATATAGTGCAGTTGTTGATGCCTGACTTGAGCCCTCTGTGTGGTCGACGACTTCTAGGACAGGGAAAACGAAGAGTCTGCCCAAGTCAACGGCGGCTCCCCTCGGGAAGGACGGCGAAGCCGAAGGAGTCGATGACGGTCCAGTGAGGAACATCGAGGCCGTCACTGACGTCATCAAGGCGGCCAAGGCCGAACAGCGTCTTCAGCAGCTGAAGCGCCTCAAGCGCCTGAAGCGGGGCTCGGCTCCGGAAGTGGTCGACGAGAAGGATCTGGACTGCCCCGTCTGCGGCAAGCAGTTCTCCAAGAAGTACTACCTGCAGCGCCACCTCCAAATGACTGTCTGCTCGGGCAAGCCCCCCGCCCTCTCACACCTGCGAAGTGTGTGGAAAGGTCTACTCCCGTAAGGTGAGTGGGACGTGCGACTGTGTGTGCTGTTTGTGGCCTTTGACACCTCAGCAATTTAGCGCTGCTTGTCTGTGCATCCTTAACTTCAATTTCTGTCAGTGCGGTATTTGTGCTATGATAGTTACCACCTAAACACATTTCATGTGACACCTTGCTTGAAATTTCATGTACTATGTGGAGTGTTGAGCTTCCCCACTAAAGCCCTTTCGCGACATAAATTCGGAACAGCGAATATGTAGTCAATCGTGTTACACATGTCAGTGTCTTGTTTTTAGGAAAATGTTGGGCTCAGGCATTACAAGATTTACATTTTAAAAGTTCCCCTCTGCTTTGCTTTCAATTAAGCTTAACTATAAGTAAAGGGTTTGACGAAATATCGTCTGGCGAGGAGCGAACATCGTAGGAAGAAAAGCTGAGCACTCGCCAAAATTTGGGAGCTGTACTTACTGTTCCCATCAGGTGCTCACACCTCTCGGAACCAAAGTTAACCACAGTTGAAAAATTCTTGAGCACGTCGCTGGAGCCAAAGTTTTGTCAAACAAACTTTTCTTCAGGGCTGCAACTGCGACCTGCCACAGGGGTCTGGTGGTTATGATGCTCGACTGCTGACTCGCAGGTCGCAGGATTGAATCCCAGCTGTGGTGGCCGCATTTTCGATGGAGGCGAAAATGCTTGAGGCCCGTGTTCTTAGATTTAGGTGCACGTTAAAGAACCCCAGGAGTTTGAAATTTCCGAAGCCCTCCACTACGCTGTCTCTCGTAATAATATCGTGGTTTTGGGACGTTAAACCCCAGATATTATTAGTATTAAGGCTGCAACTGCCTTGAAGAAGACAAGGCCACTTGTTGGAGCGTTGACTCCAGCAAAACCCCGCATTCAAGGATTTTTCATCTTTTCAGGCTTCCATCTTTCCCTGAACATCTGCCTTTTTTAGTAACCACAATTGGTGCTTGCCAAGCTCTAATGTGAAGCCTGTTCATAGAGACTCTAAAGTTAAACGTGAAACGAGTTTAGACATACAAGTTATTCTTTCAGAACTCTATTTCTGACGAATTTCGTCATCACATTAGACGGAATGAACGTCAAAGTTTCATTTCTGAAACCCACACCAAATCTTCATCACACGAACTTCGGTGTGATGTTACAAACTTGTCTTTTTGCATGTATTGGCCCCACTGGTTCAGCGAAATTTCATCAAACTTGCTATGTTCAGACCTTGGGTCGCTCAGAACACAATGTAAATCATTTTTACCAGTAAGGAATTATGTAAGCTCCAATGGACACCGTCAAAATCTCACAATGAGCTGGTGCTGGACCTTCAACGCATTGTTGCATTGGCTCATTTTCTCAGTTACCCAGCATCCTCTCGTGGCAAAAGTAGTGGTTTTGGTATTGTTAAATTGTAATTTACTGATACGAGAAAAATAGTTTTTCTCTTTAGTGTCCCTTTAACCCTTTGCGGTTCGTTGTCGACCCCTACCCGACAGTGCAACCCGGCCACAGCAGTTTTGCTTAAATTTCTTACAACTTGCACGTTTTCTTACAACATTATGCGCCATCTGTAAAAGAGTAAGTAAACATCTTTTACTTGAGCTTTGAGTCTTTTACTTACGCAGCAGAACAGACTGAAGGTGCGAAATGGTTTAGGACTGCAAAGGGTTAAAGGAGTACTGACACGAAAATTTTTAGTTGTCATTTTTCTTTGCGTCAAACAAAGGCCGAGCCTTCAAGAGCCTAGAAATGTATTGGTAAGCATGAGTGCACCCTAAAAAAGTAATGGCAGTGTCTTTAAAAGCTGGTTTTAGTTCCTACGGTATCCTGACGTCGCAGAACGATTTGAGCTCCTCGTGGTGTGTTTACGAAAAATATTGTGACGTTTCCATGGCCGCTCCACTCTGTGGCTCCATTGGTGACCTACAAGTGGTCATACTGTGTTTATGGTGCCTTGCGTCATCGCTACTAGCCATACGGGTGCGTGCAGTCGCCAGAATTACCATATTTACTCGAATCTAACGCGCACCTTTTTTCCGGTAAAACGGGTCCAAAAATCGCATGCGCGTTAAAATCGAGTACCAAAAAAAAAAAAAAAAAAAAAAGAACAAAACAAAATTCAGTTAAACTCTGTTATCATATCGCCATCAGCATTTCAAAAATGGCCGCCTCCTACAAGCCTCGAAAGTGGTGCCATACCCACTGATTTTTCAGTAGATCTACTGATTTGCCGGGTACAATGTGGCAGCAGCAAGCACAAGACTGGGTTGATTCGTTAGAACATGGGAGAGGCCTTTGCCATGCAGTGGGCGTAGTCAGGCTGATGATGACGATGAAGTACATGAGGCACGCACTTGAGCGTGCAAGGTACGAACACGAGGTACATGTCTCTCTCGTGCTCTCCTTTTCATTTCCTTCAACCTCTATCCCCTCTTGAACCGCTCATCTCCCCGTCATTAGCGAGGGGGGTACGCACCCCCCATTGTTTTACCAAGATGTGTCTGTGACTCTCACACTGTAACCCTGCGGTACACGAAGTGCATCGCAGGCTTTAGCCCATCTCGGAAGCGTGCATTCTCGGTCTCCGGCGCCGTGCTCTCGGCCTAAAGGTGATATTTCACCAAGCTTTGATATGTGCTTACAAACTGAAATAAATAAAAATATATAAATTAAGTCTACTGTAGCGTACGCATTTGGGCTGGTTGGTTCATGTTTACAGAAGTGAAAAACAGCGCTTAAAACGAAGGGACATGAAAGGACGCAGGACAGCGCCCTGTCCTGTGTCCTTTCATGTCCCGTCGTTTTAGCGCTGTTTTTCACTTCTGTAAATCTACTCTTCAGTTAGTTAATTAAATTTATGTCATCAAAACGCTTTTTAATGGATCTACTGACTTTTCGGAAAAACTACGGATTTTTAGCGGGTCTGGCTACTGAATTTGTCTTCGGGTCCATCTGGCAGCACTGCGCCTCGGCCATTTCTGCCATTGTTTCAGTTCGTACGTGTGCTGAGGAGTTTGTCATCCTGTTCTGCATTCGCATCGACGGCATGGAAGTGCCGACTTCCAAAGACTCGACGAATGCACCACGATACCGCATTTAAAAGAAAAAGTTATTAGGTGTGCAGAGACGGATGGAAATCGGGCTGCATCGCGGTCGTTCAGAGTTCCCGAAACGTGCTGCGAGACTGGCGCAAACAGAAGCAGAAGATTTTTGACAGCAAAGATTCACAAAAAGATTTCCAGTGGACCAAAGCAGAGCCGGTTTCCCAAAACCAAAGAGGTGCTGGCTGAGTATGTGCTTGAGCAGCGAGCGGCACAGTGGCCAGTGACGACAGACCACTCCAGGTCTGGGCAGTGCAGTTAGCCTTAGAAAAAGGGATAACGTGGAGCGATTTCAAAGCAAGCAGGTGCTGGCTCACAAACTTCATGAAAACCCAAAGGCTTGTTGTTCTGTGTGTGCGAAGGTTGACTTCTACGGACTTTTTCTTCTCTGTCACGAAAAATGGGTGCGCGTTACAATTGATGTTTTACTTGTTTTTTTTTTTTGGTCGCGGAAAACGGGTGCGCGTTACAATCGAGGGCTCGGTAGAATCGAGTAAATACGGTAGTACTGTAGCCTGACTACACGCTGGTGTCAATGTCAATATTTGTGCCATATGAAAATTGACTTTAAAATGAAAATAAAATATCTTATCTGCATTTATTCAGATCCACACATGCTCAGAGCAATCTCTGTATACAGGAAAATTGTACGGCGGTGTAAACTCTGCTTCGAAAATTGGTGTCCCCTTTAACACAATAGAGTATAAATAGAAAGGTGAGCGAGTTGGAAACGATACATACTTAAAAAATCAGTGCGAACAAGACTGAGATAGAAGACCAGAGCACTCATACGGTGTCCTTTTCGTCATCTGTCTCTGTCTTGTTCACGCCGATTTGCCCTTTTACACAGCTCCTAAAAAAATCACCGTTAAAAATCGTGCTCAGTGAGAGATGGGCTTCAAACTTGTGTGCCTCTTCACCTTTTCCAGGACAACCTTCGGGAGCACCTGCGCGCCCACGCTGGCGAGGTGACGCGGAGGAAGAAGTACAAGTGCGATCACTGCGGCAAGACCTTCCATGGCATCTCGCTTCTCAAGATCCACATCCGCGTGCACACCGGCGAGCGGCCCTTCTCCTGCGATTTCTGCAAAAAGGGCTTCCCGTCGGTCACGGCGCTCAACAAGCACCGGCGCATCCACACAGGCGAGAAACCGTACGCATGCGCCGAGTGCGGCATGCGGTTTTCGCTCAAGGGGACGCTTAACCGGCACACACGCATCCACACGGGAATCAGACCGCACAAGTGTCCCTACTGCGGCAAGGAGTTCATCCAGGGTGGTGGACTGAAGGCACACCTGTTCCACCACACGGGCATGAATGGCTTCAAGTGTACCGTCTGCGACAAGGTGAGTAGCTTTGCGATGCACGTGCTGCTTTGTCATTTGAAAGTGCTCCTGTAAGGAAGCACACGAGTGTGATAGAGCACTTCCTTTTGGCAACTTAGGAGGTGTATTAGATTGTTTTATATAATGTGTGGGTTAGTGAATGTCAAAAGATGTTTTCAACAGTACAAATCTATTGCTTGATTTATTATTTCGTGATGCAAGGATGATATGGCAAAGGGTGGTAGTTTTGTAATCCATAATTGCAGCTGCAATGTTGTACCTGTGTGTAATTTGTTCCAAAGCTGTACTGCCACATACGAGAAGAAAATGGACTGCTCAGGGCATTTGGCCAACTAACATGCCCGATATTAATTATTATGGGTGCGCAATTCTCTGGTAAGCACCCCAAACATATATATCCAGCAGCTCTCGCAGAAGGTGTGAAAAGGTGCTTTGGATTTCTTTCAGCAAAGCACGATAGTGACGGTACATAAAGGGCTGTTGATGAGAGTCAGCTGCCGATTGTTTGGATGCCAGATTTTTCGAACATGCTGGAAAATTCGGACGTTTTCGCGGCACAGTCACAAGCCCAATGGATGTCTGCCCAAACTGTAGGTCCGAAACGCCATTAATTTTCAGTTTGCAGTTGGTACATACTTAAGCGGGATTCGCGCCAGTTACCGAACATATTCACGAGAGCCTGGGCGCAAACTAAAATGCCTGATAAGCGTACTGGAAGGCATTAGAGCCATTAAAGTTGTTTCGAACGTTGCTCTGGGGATTTGACCGCTTGAGCGGAATAAGAAAGCACGAATCCATTTTTCGGACTGCCCGATTTTTCAGATGATTTTTCGGTCCCTAGGAAGTCCGACAAAACGGACGTTGACTGTACACCAACGTATGCTCACAGCCAGGTTTATATGCATCGTGCACAGGTGTTCAACCGCAAGGCTCGGCTAGACCTGCACATGAAGTACCTGCACCTCAAGGAAAAACCACACGTGTGCGAGGACTGTGGCAAGGGTTTCACACGGCGCGAAGACTTGAACCGTCACTCAGTGCTGCACACCGGCGAGAAGCCCTTCCAGTGCCCGACGTGCCACAAACGCTTTCGCCATCAAGCCCTCACTCAAGATCCACATGGTGACCCACACCAAGGAGGAGCCCAGGTCGTGCCACGAGTGCGGCCGTGCCTTCATCCGCAAGGACTGCCTGATGCGACACATGCGCAAGCGTCACCGCGACCTTCTCGACCGCATCCTGCTCGACGAGGAGGACAACCGCTTTGCTCCGACGCCCGTTGCCACTCCAGGAGGCACGGCCAACACGGACGGTGCCAACAAGCTTGGCATCCAGGCGGGCACTGTGGCCCAGGATCCTGTCCGAACAGGTGCGTGCCCTTGCTTTGTTTGTACTTGTGGTTCACATTGTAAGAGCAGAGCTGTTCTAGGGCTAGGCCTGGCGACAGATGAGTGTCAAGGGTAGTAGCACTCTGGTTCCCAGATACACCCATAGATGGCGTAACTGCGTCGGTCGCAGTAAAGCCCCTGAATGAAATAAAAGTAACGCCAACTCCTCTCTCATTCTCTGGCGCCTGTGTTCACTCTCTCTTCTGTGAACCATGGCTCCCCCTTCGCGGTGCTTAGCTGGGAGATGCTCTCAGCATGAAACGCTGTAGCCGCAAGTCGCTCGCGCTCGTCAGCTGGTATTTTGATCGGAAGTTTTCATGTTAGGTTATTACTGGCTGACCAAGCATAACAAGAGGACATCGAAATGTTGTTGCGTTTGGGTGGCTTCTTGGTTCGTGGTGAGACACTTAAATGTGCTGCGCATGACGTAGATCTTTATCGGACAGCTGACAGCGGATTGGCGGGATGACGTGAAGACACAAACTCATTCCCGTATGAACTGGCGCTTCGCAGAAAATCTGCATTAGCGAATACGGCTATGGCACGCCAGCAATTAAAGGTGGAAACGCATGCAGAGTATTTCCCAAGCCAAGAACGCGACATGTGGCGGTCATTGGCGTTGCCGTCAAACGCGCCTTGCATGCAAGCTGAGAAATGCCCCCTGAAAAGTACATACAACATTGGGATGTACCTTACACCATGGTCGACAAAAAGCAGACGCATTTGAAGGCATCTTCACGAAATTCGGGCACAAACGTTACAAATAAACGAAAAGCGAATATGTGGCACATAGGAGGACGAAAACCTAACAAAGTTGGCTATGTGCGAAGAGACGCTCGCTTAACTCGCAGGGCCAAGACCATTGTGTCGGTTTGAAATCAGCCCGGCTGATTCTATGAAGCCAGACCATCCTCCATGCTGCATCTCGCTTCTGAGACAGCATTCGAAAAATTGCTTGTGGTCAGTCTCACGTGTACTGCACGTGTAAGCACAGCATAGGGGCATTGCAAACAGAAAATGACTGAAACCACACCATAAAAGTGCAAAAAAAAGGGGTGCGAAACGTGGTGCACATGTGTGCAGCTCACCGTGTTGGGCACCGGTATGATGTTAGAGCCATAAAGAAACAAAAAAACAAGAGAAAATGCGTGCAAGGGGCTCGTGACGGCGTTCGGCCAATGGGAGCACCAAGCGTCGAGGGAAACCGCAGGAGGGGAGGACCGGATCAAATAACAATAGATGGCGTTACTTTTATTTCATTCAGGGGCTCTAGGTCACAGACAAAGCGGTAGCTGCGCACTGGAAATGGGGAAGCACGGCTTGAGCGAACCATAACGTATGGTGTGCGTGTGTGTGGTGGACTCAAATCTAAGACCTGGTGGTGATGGTGCCATGGGGGTAGTTATGGGAAGGGGTGGTTGTTGGGGCAACGGAGCAACAAATTGCCTGCATGCCACTCTCTACTCTACTCTACAAATCATCTTTACTGTACAATTAACGTAATCATAGACAACCACACAATTTGTAGAACATGACAGAAAATCACAAACTCGCAAGGGAAATACACAAGCGCTGCAGCTCCACTGTTTCTGCAGATTTCGCATTGGGTAGAACGGGAATCATTTTGGTTGCTGTTAAGAATGGTTCACTTGTTCAAGTACTGCACGCTAACAGGCCAAGTGGAAGAGACCATAGAGTTTTCCTATGAAGTGTACTTGAGGGAACCATGCACTTGAAGTTCCAAGACAGTGCGTAGTACGTATTATAAGCCATGCAAAATGCAATTACGAGCAGAGTTGATGGCGCAGGCACTGAACTGTCGGCTGCTGTTGACTCGGAAGACACTGGAACAAGTTGCATATACGAGGAGTATTAATAATAGCATGATGACAAGGTCGTCGTACAATGCTGCATATTGTCCATCTTGCCTTGTCTTTTTTTTTATTCATAATGTTGAACAGAAACCAGCCAGTTCCATGCAGTCTTTCAATAATTGGGCTTTGTAATGATGGTAATACGTAATGAGCTGTTCTTGGTAGTTAAAGGAGCACTGACACACAATTTCGAAGGCGAGATAATGAGTGAAATAGATGTATGTGGAGACATAGACAACGCCTACGAAATATCAAGGGCAAATATAGCCTAGAACATATTTAAAATCAATTTCAAAGTGCATGCCGCACGACTGAGCGAGATACGAGCCCCTCGCGATGCCGACATCAACGCGGTAGCAATGTCGAAACAAACTACTTCACGATTTTGTGTTGGCTGGTTGTTGGTTGTGCCCTTGCGCTACCTGCGATTTCTTCCTCCTTGCCTGACGTAGGCGGAGGCGCCCGCTCGCGCGCGACGCCCACGTCACCGTTTTGCGTGGTCACGTGGCCAGCTATGTTTACCTTGCCCCCCGGAACTGCTCCTGCCTAGCTCGGTGCTCTTTGAAAACGAAACTGCGACTGGACGCTCTAAAAAGCGTCTCAAAATGAATAACCGTCGCGCACTCGAGCAAACGAGGTTTCCAGCCGTGATAAGTGGGTCGTAAGCTACCTATTGCAACAAAAAAAACAAGGTGCAAAATTTTTGTGTCAGTGCTCCTTTAACTCGTTAGCTTGAACTTTTGAATAGTGTGCTGAGATCTTAAGGGGGGGAAATGAGCACTTATCTTTTTTTTTTTATTTCTCTGGTTGATTTTGAATAAACTTCCTTAGTTTTATGTATATTTACGTGCTGATTTCAAATATGCAATAATTTTCCAGTATATTTTCTAAAATAAAAATATACTTCATGTGCCTTTTGGGGAGCAAAGTAAAAGCAGTGCATCACAATAATCTGGAATCAAAACTGTGTGCAGTGCGACAAAAATGGGTGCTCTAAACCCATTATAACACAAGTTATGGTCTGTTGAACATTTAGCACGTTTACATGGCATTAGTTTGCAACATTTCAAGAAATGGGAAAGACATCAGTGGACTCGTGTCACCAACTTAGAATAGCTCATTGGGTAAAACAGCTTGAAATTGTTGTTTGAATTAGCGAGGCATAATTCCTCTCGGAAGTACGCTCACTGCTTAAATGAAGCTCGAAGGAACTGAGGAAATATGTGTATCACTGAAACGGGGGGCATTTGTCTTATCGGTGGCCAACCATTGTTCGGATTACATTGTTCCATTTATCCAACATTTCTGTTTAAAGGGACCGACAACTGCCCAGAACATGAAATGAGATGACTCCACTGATGGAAAGATTGTCCGTCGCATTGACTCAAACCAACCCTGTTTTTTTTTTGTTTTGTTTTTTTCGTGAGAGGTGGATTTATATTTTTATTTCTTCATTGAAAGTCGTGAAAAATGACGTGTGGCTCCTCTGGCGGCAAAAACGTGAACGATTCGATGTACCCAGCCACGTGACCGTTGATCGCTGTACGCGATCGACGAGTTTTTTGTTGGTACTGAAATATTGCACCTGCACCTCCACCAAATGTCACGTGGTTTAATTCACGTCTAAACGTACTGGAAGGACGAGGAACGTCAGGAGGCCGAAATCCAAGCAAGCGCAAGCTCGGGTCGCGTGTCTGTCACCAACGCTGGGGCTTGCTTTCATGGCTGCTTCGTCGTCGTCTCGCATTGATCACTACATTTGTTTCATTATATTAAAAGATATTACTTCATAAAAATGTACATATAGGCCTGCGTTAGTAGTATGCATTTAAGTGGCGTTGTCTTAGCGTGACGTAATGATCCCATGTTCGTCAGCACATCTTGAGCAGCTTTTTTGCGTGCTCATGCAACCGTGCACGCAGTTTCAAGGTCTCTAAGATTTTGCAGCGACATAGTTTTTCTGCCTACACTTCAACGCGCACTGCTACTCGGTGCGGTCGTGCATATGCGTAGTGACGTTTTCGATTACTTGGCTTGGCTCGTGTATCGAAAGAGTAATGACGCCGGAACAAGCCACCCATGACACAGGCGCAGATGCATGCAACGCGGTGCAAATACAGGGAAAGCGTATATAATACCACATCATCTCATTGTAACAGTTTATTTTCAAATTTAGTTCAAAAGCTCAAAGTAAGGGTGGTTAAGCATAGTTACAGGAACTCGTGCGAAAGCAGAACGACGACAGCTTTCAAAAATTGCGAGAAGGACTGGCAGCATTGCTATCAATTCTCAGCGTTGCAGGAGGAAAGGTACATCTGTGTTTAGAGCCTTTCAGATCGAAAAATACTGCTTGTAAAATAACTATGTGCTTTTGGGATTAACTACTACAAACACTACGAAGGGTGAGCTTTCTGTCACGCCGCAAAAAAACCGGTCAAGAAAAATCAGTTGTCGGTCCTTTAAGGGGCCCTGCAACGCTTTGAGCATGGTCAGAAAACACTGCCGATCGGTAGCTGAGGTTCCTGAGAATATGCAAGCCAAACATTACAGCGCAGTATGCAGCCTGGAATTAACAACTAATTTTTAGTCAGCTTGAAGTCGCCGCTCTTCTCTTGACAAATGATGCCATAATGCAAAATGAACACTTCACAAACACAATGTCCACGGCCATTGGCTGATCTGAGCATTGTGCGCTGCAAAGTTGCCGCGGCCACCGAGACACGCCCGCACTGCACTCTATAGTGCTAGAATTATACCCCTGTCGCACGTGGCAACTTAAGTGCACTTTGAGCGAGTGCACTTCGCCGCTAGTATCATTTGCACGCTGTCACACGAGAAAGTTTAGTGTCACTCGCTGCAAAGTATACTTGCCGGCAAGTGCGTTCGCCAACCTCACTTCGCTGTGACGGAGTGTGTAGCCTCGGTAGCAGTGGCTAGCACATAAATACGCTGTTGCATAAAGCGGCGCTCACAGTATCTTTAGACCATTGTTTTCGTTATTAGGAATACTGCGATGTATTAAAACAAGTCGTACTACTACAAAAAACCTTGCTACACCCGCCCTCGGGCAGTTTGCGGCCACGTCCGCAAGGGGGGATGCGGGAGCACATGCCGTGTAATGGCCGTGTCCGTCGCGTTGTTTACTTCCTTGCACACTTGCACATGTGTAGGTCAGTCGTTCTCGAGTCATTTGCGATGGCGTGTGCCACTGGCGCTACTTCCACGAAGACAACGTGGTCCGACGCTGTGACACGGGCCCAAAAATAACAAATATATGTTGCGCTATTATTCCGCCAATTGCCGCTGCCATCATTTCCAAAGTACACTTCGCTTTCTAGTGTAGCAGCGCATCGCCAAAGTGACACTTTGTGCGCGTAAGTGCACTCGCTCTAAGTGCACTTTAGTTGCCACGTGTGACAGGGGTATAACACACAGTGTAGAATACACCAGCACACTCGCGATCACACTGAAAGTAAGCCGTGCATTCAAAGATGAAAAGAAGTGCTCATGGTCACGATGCATGCTGATATAGCTTGTTTCTTTCTTTGTCATCCCCCCCTGTGTAGCTCGCTGATGCAAGAGGAGAAAAAGCACTTAAAGGAGCACTGACACAAAAATTTTGCACCTTGTTTTTGTTTGTTGCAGTAGGTAGCTTATGACCCACTTATCACGGCTGGAAACCTCGTTTGCGCGAGTGCCACACTGCTATTTATTTTGACATTTTTAGAGTGCCCAGTCGCGGTTTCGGTTGCAAAGAGCACCGAGCTAGGCAGGAGCAGTTGCGGTGGCAACGTAAACGCAGCTGGCCACGTGACCACGCAAGACTGTAACGTGGGCGCCACACACAAGAGCATGTGTGAGTGGGCGCCGCACTGACAGCTAGCACACGCAAAGCCACAGGCACGGAGGAAGAAATCGCAGGCAGCGCAAGCGCAAGGCGCGTACCAGCAACCAGCCAACACAAACTCGTGACGTAGGTTTGTTTACATTGCTGCTGCGTTGATGTCGGCATCGCGAGGGGCTCCGTATCTCACTCAGTCACGCGACATGCACTTTAAAATTGATTTTAAATATGTTCTAGGCTATATTTGCCCTTGATATTTTGTAGATGTTGTGTATGTATCCACATAAATCTATCTCACTCATTATCTCGCCTTCGAAATTTTGTGTCAGTGCTCCTTTAAAGCGTGCGACAAATTTCTGTAATTCCGCTTGTGCTTAACGGATTCTTAAAATTTTTGCAGTGGTTAATTCATGAGACAATAAACTCAATGAAGTAATTCGATGATTACTTGCAAAAGTGTTGCAAGGTCCCCTTAAGAGGAGTTTCATTTATCCAAAGTGCTGTGTTGCTACACTGGCAAAGCTTTGCACTTTGAAATAAAGCACGCCTACTCTGTCATTTATCACGTCTAGCCCTACTTAGGCTCCTCTCTTTGTTCTTTGCAGGCTCTTTGCGAAAGCATCCGTGAACTTCTGGGCCTACTTGTCGACGAACCCACACTGAAGGGCTTTGGTTACCCGGACAAACCGGTGGACGAACTGCTCGAAGCAGTCATCCGTCGCTGTGGCCACAGCCCGGCCAGTCCCGACGACTACAACTACATGGACCGGCTGCGCGAGAACTCCAAGCTTCTCTTCACAGTGGTCATCGACGACAATGCCGTCAAGACTCTGCTCAATAACCAGACTGTGGATGAGGTCATCCTGCACGTGTTGCGTCTTGCAAAGTCCTAGCTTTCTCCTCCCCCATCTCGTTTTGACTGATCGATCGAGGGTGCACAGCAGCAAACGAACCGTTCTCTAGCTATCTTAAAAGGATAAATGTTCACGTAGATTGTGCAAGTTGAGTGGTGCGACTTCCGCGTGCTGTCATACAGAAGGGACCATTACGTGTTAGTGCCTTGGAATCCAAAATATGGCAGTCATTTGAGCACTCCCATGGCGGTGAAAGACCTTGCAACTTGAGGCAGGCCCCGGCAGCGTCGTTGCGCATCATTTCAAACCCATTTTGCCGTTTCGAGGATTTTCCAAGTGAGAGTGCCGTTGTCGAAAAGATGCACGACTGGCGCCATCAGTCCTGCAGGCCGCATTCGTTCTAGTCGTAAGCACACCTTGCACCGGATATTGGTTGTCCAGTAAGTGGCTGCAGTTTAAAAAAAAAAAAGAAAGAGAGAACAGGGGAAATTCTTGAAAACAGGTTTTTCTCTAAGCGAGGGCAGCTGTAAATGTCCATAAGATTATGAAATAGAGAGACGGCTGTCAACTAGGGACCTAAGACTCCTAGCGCGCACTACGATGCGGTAGAGCGTGTTTGCTTTTGTGCACCCTTTCTTAACCCGTGCATTGCACTCCATGTATTCTTCTTCACTCATTCTCTTTACGACTAGCAAAGCTACGACATTGCACAATGCCTGTGCTTAGCTGGGCCTGAACGAAGCAGCGTAACGGCTGGGAAATGTGCTAGGTTCTGTCTCGAGTCCTGTAGTTGATGCGTTTGTGTATTACGGGGAGAGAATTGGATTGTCCAAAGTGGTCGTGGGCTCGCACAATCCACCCACCCTTTAGCCTAAACCATACGAAAGATTCATTCTGTCCCATTTGTTTTGGAAGTGTTGAACTTGTGCGGCGCATTCCCAAAAAAGCAGGAGAGGTGGGAGCATCATGTGGGAAAGCCACAACAAATGCGTGTCAGCGTTTTCTGTCCACTTTTGGCGGAGGAGCGCGAGGTTACGCTCGGCGCTTTCTGTGAATGTTGAGTATCTGACGGCGGTACAACTTTTGTGTTGTGTTAAGCATGAAAACATTGGCTCACTTAGCTAAGGGGCTCTGCGTAATGGTTTGCTGGCTATGCGGGCAAAACCCAGCTTGATAGGCAACGTTTCGTGCCATCCAGTGAGGCCGGAAAGTTATTTCAAGAAGGACATGCTAGATGTGCTCGCGCTGGTAGGTGTAAGATGCCCAAACTTCTGTGCCTTACTATTATGGTGCTTGAATATTTGTTGTTTTTTTTTCCTTTGTGAGACTTCTTTTTTGTTAACGCAAGGTAGTGAACGATGCAAAGTTAAGCAGTTTCACTGTGTTTCCATTTCATTCGCGGTAGTAGCTTCATTTTACCATTCCTTGCTCAAGGCAGGGGTGGAGAATTAACAATTGCCTTTCCCTGAAGTTCTGGGTTTAACCATGTCTTCTTTCGATTAAAACTACAAAGGAATGGCAATCGGGTCACAGCCAGTGGAAATAACATTGCTAGAAATCTAGTAGATTAACGACTAATATTACTTGGCTCAACTGGCTGCATGCAAATTCCTTACGTCTTGTTTTCAGCCTTGTGTAGGAAAGCAAGTCTGCTTATTGAGCATTGTGCATCCACTGTTTGCAGCAGCAGATAAGCAAACTAACTATTAGTACTGTTCAGAAATTAATCACTTAAAACAGAAGCAACAGTAGGTTGCTTGAATATTAATGAACACAAGGGAAGATGTCAATCATCCGTGAATATGGTTTAATGTAAAAATTGTCTGTTGATTTGTATCTAGAAATACCCGATTCCTTCACTGTGTTATCTTTGATCTTATGATTGCTGCTGCATGGTTTCATAATGTCTGCATCTCATGCAGTAGGGTTCCACTTTTAGTATTAAAAGTGAGCTGTGGAGACTAACCTCTTCAATATCTGGAAAATGTGGCTGGTACGATGTTAGACGGTCACTTGTGTGTAAAATTATATGCACAGGCCTTCACGTGAGACGGAGTTTGTCACATAATTTGGTTATTAGTTCTTTCTTCCCCAAGTGTGGCAATAGTGTATAAGAATGTGGCAAAAGAATGGCGGCCAAGCTTTCTTGGCCTGTGTTTGTTTGTTGATGGCGAGCAGAATCCAGGGTGAATAAGGCTTTCAACACAGGCATAGTTTTATTGTGTTGATATGACATATAGTTATCATCTAATCACTCGCAAGTGCCTACTAGTGCTTTGCAGTGCACATCTGCCATAGAGGTGAGATTGCTGTTAATTAGAGCGATTTGTTGCGCCTGCTTGGAATTTGAATATTGATTTCAGCATTAGCAGAAGCAAAATGTGGTTTTTTGCTTTCTATCACTTGAGCAAGTGTTTCCATTGTCATATCCACATAATTTTTATTTGTTTTTAATTTGTCCCATTACTGTCCCGTGTTTTTATCAGCTACCGCAAGGCGGTCAACGGTACCTTCCATTTGATTGATGTGACGTGTAGGTAGCTTGCACTTCATTATTTACATAAATCGTCGTTAAAGATTTTATATGCATTGTGTTGTTGTCGGACCGCACAAACTGCGCATTGGTATTTTTCATGTAAAAAAAGAAAAAAGAGCTACAAAGCGAGCTTTTGCCGAAGTTTTTGTACAGTTACGACCGAGATGGCTCCAATTTACATTTGTGCAATTTGTCCTTGTATAACGGTATAGCAGTGGGTCTGTTTTTCAGCCTCAGCATTTGTTCATTGTTGCCACACGTAGCCTTATACAAAGCATCGCTTTAATGCGTTAACAAGTTAAATCGTGCCTTATTTTTCTGTCTGTAGCGCGAGGAAAAGCTTCAGCTCGGGTCCTACTGAGATTTTTTTCGTGCAATAGAAATTCGAAAATGCTTTTGTTGGGTGAGGAATTTTTGTTCTAATGACCAAATAGAGGCATAAAAACTGGTTAAATTGTAGTTTCTTTTATTGAAACGCCAAGTTCCCAAAGCTGTACATCTCTGCCAACATATACCGTTAAAGAAACAGCAAGTCATTTGACACTGTAGTGTGGATGTGCTTACATCTGTCTTTTAAGTTACATTTCTCTAAAAACTTCTTGCAGCATATGGCAAGGTCTGAAATTCACACACGCTGTGTCGCCAGTCACCCAATTGTAATGCTCCAGCACAAGCAGCGCCGTTGAAAACCGATTGTTGCGAGCGTGCGTAATTGTGAACTTGGCATTTTGTGTTTTCGTTTATTGAATATTTGAGGGCACAGTTTGTCTCTATTCAGTCGCTCGAAATTAAAGCTCTTCGTTTGTACGCAGCTAAGTCTTATTCATTGCACCATCTTAACGTTATCATAACTTCTGTGTTTCCCGCGTAACGCCTTAATAACGAAACCGGCAGGTTGGCGTGAGCGTGAGGCTTCTTTAAGAAAAAACTTGTTACTCCCAGGTAGCTTCGAGTGGTCGGTTGTTGTCTGTTACTGTGCTCGGGCCGGCCATAAACCGCCAAGTGCCGGCAAAAACTACATTCCGCCATTGCCCCTTCAGTGCCTTTTGCATGTTTTAAACAGTTGTAGCCTTCTGCCCTAAGCCATCACTGTACTGGTAATGCCCCCCAGATGGATCGTAGAACAAGTGCCTTGCGAATCGTAGCTATGATCATGTCATAACAAATGAGAGAAATTAATCATCTTGTTTTCATGATTTAAATCTGCACCTTTCTTTCATATATTTCTCTCATGCTTCTTTGTGAACCCGTTCTGCGAGCGTTACAAGCAGTTCAGAATTATGTCTGATGAGAAATTATGTTATGATGTAAATAGTTGATCAGAAACTGTCAAGAAGTCATCGTGTGCCTTACTACAAGATACGCTGGATTTTGTGTGTTTGCCTTAATACAGATTTCCAAGCGCTAATGCTTGCACGAGCTTCTTGCATTTCATTGTCTTGTTTAGTCCTGTCATTGTGTGGTGCTTCTCACATTGCCTTTTTTTTTTTTTTTCATGCCTTGTACCAGTGTTACATAAATCACGGACAAGAGTATTCTTTTCCTCTTTTTTTTTTTTTTGCACATCATTCATTCCTTGCTGTATGGAAATATATATGAAGAGAAAATTACTGTATGTGTTCTGGTGTAGCCCCTTGGTTTAGCAGACTTATAAAGGGGTGCATATATTTCGCCTGGAATTTGAAATGGTCTTCTACTAACAGACACAGAGCTGTAATGACTGAGGGAAATGAAAATGGTCATTGACACTGTCTGATAAGTGTAAATATATACAAGCATGATGTGTTGATCATTAGCTGATATCTTTTTTGCTATAGAGAGAGAGAAAGCAAGAAGGCAAGCGTCCAGTCTTCCACCTTGCACTGGGGTAGGGGAACGGCTATGGAAACTATAAAAATGCTAGGCCTGCACATAACACATTACACAGTCGCCTAACTTCAAACGACGAGTGCTAACTTCAAACTCATATTGTGGTGTAGTGAGGTACCTACTACGCGTCTATAAGGTAATGGGTGCCCCCCTATGTAGCTGTGCACTTTCATGTTGTGGCTGATGATGATGGATGAATGTGTCCGTAGAAACTGATGCCATGCTCTGCCATGCACTCCATCAAAACACCGAGGATGATAAAGCCATCCTGGTTAGCCTAAAGAGACATTCTACGGGCAACGCACTAGGGGATCGCACATATTCACTTGTGTGTCACCAGTGTTCATGGAGTGCAACTTCACTTCGACTCAGAAATGACGTGCACTGCTACTCGGTGTGGCCGTGCATATGCGTAGTGACGTTTTTGATTACTTGGTTTGGCTAAAGAAACTTGAAGCACTGATGGCTCTGTGGTAGAACACTCAACTGCCACGCAGAACTCCTGTGTTCGATTCTAGCTCAACCCCGCTCTCTCTCTCTTTTTTTTTTTTTATACATTATGTGCGATAGCTGCGCCATACTCCTGCGGTAGCAGTAGACATCACCACCAAAATTTGCTGCTGTTATGAACTCTTGACAGCTTGCGCTGTGAAGAGACGAGGCGAGCTCTGCATGCACACAGGAGTACCATCTGTCACTGAAGCGAGAGTTTATTTGATATACGTGGCATACTGCAACTTCAGTACAGAACGAAGGGCCATGGGTGAGGTATGGTGACTACCGAAGCACTGAAGACACTGGATCGAGATCATCCAGCTGTTTCAGAGCAGCTCGGGCTGTTGGAGTCCATACAACACTGTAAACATGGATTCTAAATGTCTAACTAATAATGTTTGAAAAATCAAGGACATAGCTGTGATGATAGCTAGTAAAAGCAAAGAGAGGTCTATTAGACCTAGCATCTGGCTTGCTGCCCTATGTGTGGGGTAAGGTAATCGAGACTAGAAAGAGAACGGTGAGCACTGCATGTGCACTGAAACCATCAACGCATGCTGTTGTAATGAAAACCAAAAGTAACCTATAGTGCAGACTGGAAATTGGGTATTAATGGCTCTCATGTGATCATCTCTGGCTGCCCACTCATGCAAGAAGGGAGACGCGCGCATCGCGTTCCATTCTGAGCGACCTCGTCTCAATGGGCATAGGCTATCGCCGAACACACTTTGGAATTTACAAAGTGTCCTTCAATTTTCACATAATGATGTCTTACCAACTAGGCCCTTCAACACACGTTCCTTGAGTTCGTCGCTGAAGGACAGCCGAATTAAAGTTATTCTAGGGACTTTAAGCCGAATCACTGCTCCGCACTTCCTACGGCTTTCACGTTGATTGCAACAGCATAATTTTTTTTTTTCGTTTAAGATAAGCGCATAGCTGTGAATACGGCGATCGGCGGCTGTCGCAGTGAGCTCGATGACATCCATACTTGTTCGAGCCAGTCGCTCGATGACCTAACATGCTGCCGTCGCCGATGATACGGCACAGGAATGCGCGACGTTACAACGTAACGAAACGCAAAGGGGAAAACAGCGCTAAAAACTTGACACACACGAAGGAAGACGGACGAAGACAGGCGCTGACTTACAACTGATCTTTATTTTCGAATGTGGACACATCTATACCATGGCAGTCAAAACACACGTGACTACCACCAATGTGCTGTTATCACTCTGACGTCAACATCACCGCATCACCATTCTGTGTCACAACCACGCATGATTCATCTCAAAGATAAGTCAATTTCCTTCTGAGAGAGGGTTATAGACGCCATACTAACACACTTATCTTTAAGGCGTACTATTTCATCAGCTTCAATTATTTCTCTTGTTCTTTTTTCTTTGTGTCTGGCGACGACCTTAGTTTCGCGAAATTTCGGAGTGCAGCCACAATCCCTGCAATGGATGCCAAGGTGGCCGCTAATAGCTTTGTGCACGTTGTACTGCAGACAGAGGGAGAGTGACATTCCAGTTAGGCAGACTGTGTCCTTCTTAAGATCTAACTCATTAGCTTTGTTACCCTCTGATAAAGCAAGGTGGCTTCCTAGTTTTAAAGGGACAGTACGTTTAAATCAAAAGCTGAGGAGGCGATACGTTCAGCTTTCACCATTAAACGAAATGTTTCCCTGCAGCAGGTTAAGTCAAAGGCCAAAAAGTTGTGTAAAAAACTAAAATCTAGAGCACTTGGTTAAATCTATAGATAAAAGCAAAGGTGTGAGTCTGCACATGTTTTATTGCGATAGCAATTATATGGACACTCTCGGCTGATTTTCGCCGTCGCCGCCTGTCGACGCCGTCATGTCCCGGATATGTATGTGTATATATAAAAAAGGCATAAAGAAAAATAAATCAGTAGAAAAAAATTTTAGACCACCTGACCGGGGATTCGAACCAGCGACCCCTCGCTCCGCAGCCTGCTGCGCTAGCCATCACAGCCACACGCCATGCTTTTTTTTTTTCTTTAATGCATGGAAATAATGTCATCAAGTCTTGTCATGTACTCCAATACAATTCACCGTTTCAGAGATACGCTCACATGCCCACATGCAGAAAACGCACATTTTACATAGTCCAACAAATCTTCAAAAGTCCGGTGAACACACAAGCGTCCAGAAGTCCAACCCATTCCGGAACAGGGTCAAAAGTCTCAACAACACTACGCACATTGGCTGCTTCTTCTCGAAAGACAGACCTTGTCGAGCGAGGTGGTTCAGCATGTCTGTCGATCATGCGGCTCCTCCATAATGAGTAAAGACCCAACAACATGATTAAATCGTATGGCGCATTATTGTTGACGCTCTTTTTGAATGGTAGGAACCTAACACCGTGAGCTGTAATTGGAAATTGTTTTCTGATGGTTCTCTTAAGAATGTCCCAGAAGTGAAATGCGTCACGGCAATGAATGAAACAATGCTCAATTGTTTCAGGCTCATTGCATAGCCTGCAATTTACAGACCAGGGCACATATATACCTTTTTCATGAAGCCATGTCTTTACAGGTAAAGTGGAGGTGTGCAGCTTAAAGAAAAACGTTTTTGCTGCTGGCGATATACACATTTTACGTACACGGTGAAACACATCATGACCGGAATGAGATAAATATTGCTGTCGGTACACAGGTTCGGGGAAAAGGGTACTAACAAGTGCAGCGGCTAGTGTTGTTCTGTCCACACTGTATAGGTATTCTAAAGTGAATCTGGCTTTCAAAAACTGGATAGTGTCGACAATTTCTTTTAAGAAACCCCATAATTGCGATTGTTCAGCAACTCTTGTTGTTACGGATAGAAAAGGGAGATGGTAAGCAAGACGGTTTCGAATAATAGCCAGAAGAAACGGGTGACAGACATCCTTGAGATAAAATCGCATCACCAGCTGTCGTACAAACAAATGCGCAAGGCTAAGCCCACCCTTCTCAAGCGGAAGAAATAGGTTGTCTCTTCGCATTGCTTCCCATGGTGAACTCCAAATAAAGCAGGCAAATATCCTGTGAAATGCCTGAATATGAACGCGAGAGCAGTGCAATACTTGTAGAATGTAGACAAGCTTTGATATAAGAAAAATGTTGCATGCTTTAGCTCTCGAAAAAACGGAGAGGTCACGACCTTGCCAAGTTAACACCTTTCGACGGATAGCGGTTAAAGCGGACGTCCAGTGAGGACCACTATTACGATGGTTATCAAGAGGCACACCTAGATAACGCATCGGAGCGTCATTCCAACGAATATTTGCCACACGCCATGCTTGTGCCAGCGATATAACGGTGAGCTATTCATATGCACCATTTGCCGCTTGCGGTACGCAGATCTCGGAACAGCTTGAGCGTGTTTTCTATCACGCAACGCTTTTACAGTTTCTTTCAAATTGAAAACAGCCCTTGAGATGCGCACGAAAAAGTGCCTCCCTTCTGTACCACTCATGATGTAGAAGGAAAAAAAAAAAGAATACCGCGAAAACTTGGCGTCAGACGCCACCGCGTGGCAGGAGGCGCAGAGGGGTCATTCCACGTGCGGCAGTTTAAAATAAAATGAAGTATCAAACAGCGTCGAAAGGTCATATAATCATTCCTTGGCCAATTCACCTTTTTGGCACACTTGGCGTCAGACGCCACCGTGTGGCAGGAGACGCAGAGGGGTCATTCCACGTGCCGCAGTTTAAAAGAAAAAGAAGTATCAAACAGCGTCGAAAACCACCTTCCTATTAGTTTCGAAATTAACTTACCGAGGATATCTCTCACCGGAAAGGTTGGCTTAAAGTCCCTAGATTTTTAGATGCGAAGCATCTAATGCTTAGTCCGTCCCTCCTTCCCGCGTCCCACACCACCACAGCGCATGCGCGTCTCCTCTCCCTCTCTCCTACGCTCACCCCCCTCTCTCTCCTCTAGGAATCCTCTACGGAGCGGCCCCCGCGTCCCACACCCCGACAGCGGTTGCGCGTCCCCTCCCCTATCTCTCCTCCTACGCTCACCCCCCTTTCTCTACTCTACGGAGCGGCGCCCGCGTCCCACAGCGCATGCTCGTCCTCTCCCCATCTCTCCTACGCTCACCCCTTTCTCTGCTGTAGGAATCCTCTACTCCACGGAGCGGCGCCCGCGTCCGACATCCCCACAGCGCATGCTCGTCCTCTCCCCCCTCTCTCCTACGCTCACCCCATTTCTCTACTCTAGGAATCCTCTACTCTTCGGAGCGGCTCCCGCGTCCCCTCTCTCTCTCTCCTCTAGGAATCCTCTACGGAGCGGCGCGCGACAGGTGGTGCGACAGCTGCATACCCCGCTTGGGCACCACGGTAGTTCCGCGGTATAAAAATGACGGAGCGCGCCTCATTCTCTCTCCTGTGCAGCGCCGCGATGAGAGCCCGGGCCTGCTGCCGCGAAACGAGAGCGGCGACGTTTCTCCCGCTGCTTCGCATCCACACATGGTTCCCTTTAGCGGGAGATGGGGAAGTTTTTTCCCTTTTACTTAAAGGGGCCCTGCGACGCTTTTTAGTCTGCGTTCTGCAGCGCTGGAATTCGTGTAGTGCCGAATACTTAGATGAACGCAAAAAGAATTATCGAAATCGGTACACGGTAACGTAAGTTATAAGCCGTCAAACTTCGATACCCCAGCAGACGACGAGAAAAAACGTCCCCTTTCGCAATTCACTCTCCCACTGACGTCAAAGGCCGCTTCCAATCACCGCGCGCCTCTTACAGAGACGTACCGGACGACTCGCCTCGTGGTGGCACGGCAGGACTGGACTCCCTCCTAGGAGGAAGTCTAGTCCGGCCGTGGTGGTGGCCGTTGTGCAGCGCTCCTAGCGTCGTCTTGCAATTGTTTTGAAATTTTCATATTTAGAAACAGAAATCCTTTATATCTGAGGAAGTATAGAGAGAGCTTTTATCATTTTTAGCGCACGAAAGTGTGGTCGATCTGGGACCGTATGAATATTACGCGCGACTTGTCGCATCGAACCAATCAAAACGAACGGCCTATGTCGTCACTCCCACGTGGTCAAGCGTCACTTCCGATCACAAAAATAGCCACTGTATGTCGCTCCAGTCCGAAAACAGTGTGGTTTCTCCGCAGAAATAAAATTATAACAGCATTGCTTTTGGCGTTGCCACTTGCGCAACGATATCGGTGCATTCCACAGTTCGAGAAGAAGCGATGAAAACGACACGCTAAATTTGTGTCGCAGGGCCCCTTTAAGTACCGACAACTGCCTCCTTTCCGGGCCCTCTCCCACAGGCAGCCGGCATTTGCCGCCATTTTCTTCCTAACTTGGAAGATTTACAAAGCCACGTACGTCCACGTGCATTAGCCACGCATATCAGCGGACAATATGCTAACGCGACGCGCCTTTCTCCTCCCGTCGTTCCCCCCGTTGTTAGTCAGGGGGGGGGGGCGTTTCACCAGGGGCTGGTAGAGTGACTCTAGGTTAGGGCACTGCACGGGCCCGGGCCGGCCCGAAAGCCCGGGCCCGGCCCGGCCCGCGGGCCGGGTCGGGCCGGGTAAGTAATTGTTAGATCGGGCCCGGGCCGGGCTCGGGCCCATGAGCTTCGGGCCCGGGCCGGGCCCGGGCCTGGGTCAGGCCCGTATCAGGCCCGACTCTCATACACTGTCGGCAATGGCGCGTAATGCTGTTTGGCTTTGTTGTTTTTGGGCATTTAGCGTCCCGAACCTATTCAGGCTATCTGAGACGCTGCAGTGGAAGGCTCCGGGTAATTTAGACCACCTGAAGTGCATTAGCGTGCACTGAAATCGCACAATACAAGACGTCGCGCATTTTGCCTCCGTCGGTATGTTACATATAATTTCTGGAAATTGTCTCATATATGTTCCCGCCATTATATTGAGTGAAACACGGACTTGAGTACCGTGTATCAAAAGAAATGGTATAGCTGAGCAGCACTGCGGCAAGAGTGAAGCAACGGTGCACTGCCCAGATTAGTGCATATAAGATGTGCCCATCGGCATCATGGGAAACATTTCGAGTATGCAGCTACGCTGGCATGCCCGCCGTGCCTGCTTCCGCCTTCGTGACTCTGTAGACCGGTCAACGCGACTACGAAGATACGCATGTTCGGTTGAACACAAAACTACGAGACACGCAACAAACGCAACGAATTTTAAAAGACCGAGGATAGACAGACAGAGGAGGCGTAGGCGCCGAGCTACCACGGCGCCCGTCTCCGTTGGCGAGCCACGGCGCCGCAGCGGCGCCGAACGCCGAACGCGTGATATGTACAGTCGTCAGCAAGCTTAACACGAACGCTCCGACGCGTGACCTGGACTACTTTGACTGATGCCAGCCGGGATGCGCTTGGCGCTGTTGCCGAGATAATACCTCGGTATGCTTGGATAGTATGTCGGCATGTATGGGTAACATATCTCGGCAACAGAACCCAAAGCTACGCGGCGCTAGCGTCAATCAAACTGTTTCAGGACACCCCGCTGAGCGTTCGTGTTAAGCTTGCTGACGACTGTACGGCGCACATGGCAGCGTCTTCATCACGGAAGCCAATCACGCACGCTTCACGAGAGTCACGTGATTCCTGCAGAAATATGAACTCACTCTCTCTCTGGCTCGACATTTGAAAAGGGGCCAAGTGGATAACCATGCAGAGTCACGGTGCCGAGTGTAGTTCTGCAAATATGTAAATGAACTGCTCGTTACATTAAAGGGACTGTCTACCGCTCGGAAAAATTTTTCTGATTGTGGCGAAAATGAGAAGATCGTTCATTACATCGGCGGCAATGAGCATGCTTTTGTTCCACAAAAAAAGAATTATAATTTTAATTTCACGTCGAAAGTCGACAAAGAATGACCGCTAGCGTCACCAAACAGCGATGTGGTTCAATCTATTGGTCGGACAAGAAATCGTCGCAGGTAGATTAATTTTGCTTAAAAACAAACATGTGTAACTTGAAATTGTATTTTACGCACTTGAGGCAGCTTTAGGTTGCGCCAAAGAGTAATTATTGCTTTTTTCCTCACGCGTTCAGAGAGGCGCTCGGTGGCGCTGCCGGCGGCACGTTCGCCTGCCTGTGTACCTGCCTCCCTACGGCGGCGAAACGCGAGCACTGCGTCCGGCACCGCTCATAAGAAAAAAAAATTGTCTTCGGCGAATAGCAGCGTGACTGACTTCAGGGAATTTTCGAACCATGCCCGTGAGTCCAACGTAATCTAGTAACGTAGCACGAGTCCTCATCAGTAAAGTGCACACCATTCACCAAGGTGCTACATTGAAGAAGATTTTGCCATCACGTTCCGCTTCACCAGGGCGTCCATGCTGGCTCTCATATCGCATATACAACACAGAACACCTAAACATAACTGAAAGACAGCAGGAACCTTCTGTTGTTTTGTGAAGCACTCCTCATGTTCATTTTAGTAGCGCGGTTGGCATGAGTGGAACCACTACAGTTCGTTTCACAACCCCGGCGTACCAGTGTTGCTGGAACAGACCAACTTTTCCGCTCGACCGCGGTGGTTTGTCAGGCAGACTGAACAAAGCTGGAGAAACCGTGGTAATAATACTTTATCTGACAATATGCGTGCTTAAACGACCACTACGGTATTTGTTTTATTATTAAACAAAAATTGATGAAGTCTGCAAAAAGAGCGCGCGGTTTCAGTTTGCGACTTTCACCGGCACTACAGTCGTCATCGCCTCCACCAACCAGTGTTGTGGGCATTCATCCCACCAATGGAAGAGGACCGAATGCAGATCGCAAAATTCTGTTTTAAAAATTTCTACTCACTTTCCAGAGAAACCACTGCAAGGTTCGGCACTTCAGACGGTACGCTTTTTTATTGCGATACAAAACATAAAAGTGATGAACGACGGTAGACAGTCCCTTTAAGAAAACCTCAGCGTCACCGAGCGTTATTGACGTCGATTACACTGTTCATCGGCACCACCGGCTCTTCAACTGGGCTTGATTTCATAGCCTCATGAGTTGCTAGGGCTACTTCATCAGTCGATGACATAACTGGAATTGACTCTGGGGTAAGTTAGCAGTTTTTAAGCTTTCTTCGCTCTACTACAGTCGCAAAGCTTTACTATCACGGATGTACAGTGCGAAAGGAAAGTCCAGGACACTCATTTTAAGTTTGTTGACAGAATGTCGTCGTGTTTCGTCAGGTCACTAATTTCCTCATTTCGGTTTAATACGTCCGACCGAATTTCTGTGAATGGGTATTGGTTTCGCGCCTTGTACACTTTTTCTTTCTTTTTGCATTTTTGCTTTCTTTACCAGCTGTCTTACCGAGAGCCTCTTTTGTAAGACGCAGTGCTAAGGTGCCGTACGCTACCACGCGCGCTTTCCTATTAATCTTGCGCTTTGTAGTGATTTTTCTGTTGCAACAAACAAATACAGTTAAAACTCGATTTAACGAATTTGAGGGGAGCCGCGATTTATTTCATTAAATCGAAAACTTCGTTAAACCGAAGACGGCATTTCGCGGTTACTTAATTCGGTACATTCGATTATATGGTGTAGCGGCATCCGGAAAGCTACCATGGCATCATATTTGCGTAGCGTAAAGGCGCGAAAAATGAAATAGCGGCCTTAGGAAACGACCGCCACCTCCAGGGTGTATGAAGCAACACATATTGTTACCTTAAAATAAAGTTGCTTCTCTCAATAAAGTTGCTTCTCTCTCTATTACCTCAACAATAAGGGCCACAGGTGACAACATATTTATTTCCCAGCAAAGAAGTCGGTGATCTTGGCTCGCTTGCGTTTTGTTAGCAATGGCCACGCAGTTTAAATTGGACAAAGGTGTTCCGCGATCTTGCTGTTTGCTCGCAATCCATAACTTTTGGGGCGTTATCTAAAAATAGACAAAGAATGACCAATTCTCTATCTCATTTTCCGAAAAAAAAAAAAAGGTTTGTTAAATCGGGACGGATCTCGAAATTTGTTTCGTTATATCGAGTTAGTCAAAGTACGGGACCCTACGGGTGTCTGAGGGTGAATCGGGGTATCTTCGTTAAAGATCAAGAATATTCTACTAAGGCCGCGCTAGAAGGAATCCCGCGCCTACACGCACACGCACCTAGGCATTCGTATGTGTTCTCGTAAGTGCGACTTGCTCGTGAGCTGCATGTTTCAGGTTTGTTAAGCTATAGTTTATGCGGCTCTTTCTCCACCATCCTCTTATATATATTTGGGAGAAATAAAAGTTCGTTTCATTGACTGATGGATTTATTCGTTTTAATTTTATGTAAGGAAATTAAGAAAAATATTCAATTGGCCCTGCTACAGATTTTTAGGTAACCGTAATATGACCTTACTATTGGACTCCCCTGCGTCACGATTTGTTTTCGGACACGGCGAGTTTAAGGAGAGTGACAAGTTATTCAAGAAAGGTGTACTTTCTTCCTCATGAAGTCGGAACAAGCGACCCAGCCTGGCGAACCTAGGAGTAGTTAGAGCACGTTTTTTTCTCTCTCTCGTTCCATTGCGCAATAAACCAAGTTTGCAGGATATGTTCTGCTCTATTTACTCAATAGTCCCAGCTTGTCAGCAATTAATGTAAGCTCGACTATAAATGTCCGCTGTTTTTCCACTTTATGTGGGCGCTGTACGTTGTAGTCGTTCTTTAAAATGCAATAATAACATTGCATGGTTAGCGCTGCGTGCATGGACAGCCAGCTGTGCCTCCTCATATATCCCCCCCTGCAATTCTTTCGCAAAAGTGTTACGGGCGTAATTAACCGATGGTAAACACAGTACCAGTGAAAATCGTGACATTGTCATAAGTTCTCACAACACTGTCCAGGAAATATCTTGTGCGTGGCTGGTATCTTCACTATAAGCGAAGATTGGACAGCGCCTCGTTTATGCTCAAAAAATAATTTTTTGAAATGGGCCGGGCCGGGCCGGGTCGGGCCGGGCCCAAACCTTTCGGGCCCGGGCCGGGTACGGGCCGTATTTAAAAACACCGGGCCGGGCTCGGGCGGGCCTGAGCACGGCGCTTTCGGGCCGGGCCGGGCCCGGGCCGGAAAAAGCCGGCCCGTGCAGTGCTCTACTCTAGGTGCTGGAAAAGAGTTAGGAAGAACATGGCTACCGAAAACGAGCGTTAGCCAATGAGATTCGTCCGTGGTGCTTCAATGCCTGTCGCTACTTAAGAAAGAAGAGGGAAAAATCTAGGGACTTTAGGTTGGCTCATTCGTAAATTATTGTTAATTACAAAAAGATTTAAAGGCTACCTTGATTCCTCGCAAGGACATGCAGGAAGATATTAGAGCAATGAGCCTGTGTGCGGTATTGAAAAGAGCATTAAAAAATTCAACTTTTGCATTGAGCTCGACCACAGGAGGATCTTTTAGCCCATGGTGGAATGCAGAATGTATGAGGGGTTATAGAAGACGAAAAGCTGCGTGGAAATAACTTCTACATAACCAGTCCCCCCAAAATTGGTGCGACTACAAATAAATGGCAGCGGATTTTAAGCGCACTGTACGCAAAGCGAAAGATGACTATGATATTAACAAATTTAATTATCTTTCTAAGTCAAAAAATAACAAGGCGCTTTTTAGATTTTTATGATCTAGAAAATTGATACCACCATCCGAAAATATTGATTCGACAATTCTCTCTCCTCGCGAACTCTTTGAATTATTAGAAAATATCGCTAAAGGATTAGAAGATAGGTTCACGTCAATAATGCCTATGCCCGTTGTAAACCCAATGGTAGGCGAGGAATTCAGTGAAGTTACATTAACAGAACTGGCGGATGTAGTAAGGAATTTACCTTCTGCAGCATTAGGGCCAGATGGGGTGACCACTACAATAATTAAAGTGTTGTACAAAATTTCGCCGCATGAAATCCGTAACATGGTTAATTATTCGTTGAAAAATTCTTGGATACCCGCAGACTGGAAGCTTTCCAAAATAATTCCGATAATGAAAAAACAGGGAGTCGGGTTTGCGCTTGACAATATAAGGCCAATTTCACTCACGTCTAACCTGATTAAACTGATAGAAAGAGTTTTGAACGCACGAATAATAAAATGTATTGATGATCACTCAATACTCAACCCGAGTCAGATTGGCTTCAGATCTGGGTGTTCCATATGGTGTGCGCACGTGGACTTGGAGAGTCGCATACAGCTGGCTAGGCGCCGACGAGAATATTGTGCGATAGTGTCCCTAGATTTAGCGAAGGCGTACAATAAGGTGGAGCATATAATTCTGATACAACAGATGGAATGTTACCAATTTCCAACCTACATAACAGCATGGGTTGCAGAGTTTTTAAAGGAAAGAGAATTTTATTGCTTTCAAGGGGGGATGTTCTTCTAACAGATATAAGCAGAAACGTGGTGTTCCACAGGGGTCAGTGCTATCAGCTGTGTTGTTCAATATTTTCATGAGCTCCATCCCAACTCATCGCGATATTCACTTATATACGTGTATGCGGACGACAATGCGTTCTTCGCAACAAATAGTGATCTGCACTCACTTTACCAGACATTACAAAGTTATATAAATATGTTAGAAGCATGGCTTGAGGATATTCATATGACGTTAAATGTCAACAAAAGCGCGCTTCTCGCGTTTTTGTTTAGGGACCCGGTCAACATCTCACTAATGTACAGTGATGTTCCGTCCTGGACATAAGAATTCCCATTCCGAGACCCGAAAATTCCCAATTTCTGGCATTTTTCCCCGCATACATCGCCAAAAATCCCCGCATATTTCCCTGCACAAAAAAAGTTTATATATATATATATATATATATATATATATATATATATATATATATATATATATATATATATATATATATATATATATATATATATATATATATATATATATATAGCGCTCGACGTGTTTCAGGCTCTTCCCATCGCTTTCTCTTCTTTCCTGCCCAACTCAAAGCATCGCCTCTGAGATCGGCTTTTAATACTACGAAGGAGCTACCTTACAGCTCGCTTTAAGCGGTATGCGATGCGGAAGGAATGCTGTACATGCTCATGCACACGGCCACTGCATAAGAAGAAAAGTTTATTATTGTTTTTTTTTTTGTTACTGAGTGACGTGGCGTACATTAATGTGTGTAGCAGACGCTCTGTATCTATATGCACCACATTTTGTACAAAAAGCACGTCAACTTTTCAATAATGGTGACTAAATATTGTGAAATAAAACAAGCTTTTGTGGTGGTATTTAACATTTTATTGACTTGATTAGGAACGGGTCTGCAAACTACCGTAAAGAAAAAAATAAATAAATGTGAGGTGACTAGAATATATATTGACTGGGTCTTTAAAACCCAGTCAATATATATTGACTGGGTTTTTAAAGACTATGGTCTTTAAAAACGAACCTTAGAGGCTGTGGTTTGGCGCGCTACATGCGCCAGAAACGATTGCGACATGCGAAATCCACATGTCCACAGTCTTTTGATCATTATAAAAAAAAAAAAATTCGCCGCCCCCTAAAAATTCCCTGCAATATCGCGAAGATTCCCTTTTTTCCCTTTCGTCCAAAATGACTGTCGAAAATTCCCTGAAAAAGGGAAAATTCCCTGCACGGAACATCACTGCTAATGTATGGTCAAGAAACCATTCCCCAAGTTGATTCCCTTAAATACTTAGGCATCATATATAATGGAACATTAAATTGGAGAAGTCACATTGAACAAGTTGGCTCTAAGGCAACAAGAGCCATGGTGGCTGCGTAAGATTACAAACAGGAAAACAGGGTTGCGAAGAAATACATTGATAATGATTTACAAAATGTATGTACGGCCTATTATGGAATTCGGGTGCGTATTATTTTCTGGGAGAGCGACTTATAAAATGAGACCCTTAATACTACTAGAAAGGGAAGCGTTGCGATTGTGCCTAGGACTTCCCAAGTATGTGGCAAATAATGTGTTGTATACCGAAGCGAGAATACCATCTTTGATGAACAGATTCAAGATACTTACAGTTCAAACCTTTTTAAACATATATAATTCGCCTAAGAGTCAGTTACTTTACGTTTTTATGAAAGATCCGAGCTTATTTTTTTGAAAAACAGTGCCCGCGATTACACACCCCACAGATTATATTCGTTCAGGCGCTGCTAGAACCATTGAAAGTAAAAATTAAAGATATTGGCTCAACACGCACAATCCATTCAAATCTTCACATTGAATTTCATAATATTTTTCCTCCGAAAGCGAAACAAATGTCATCACGGTATTTAAATGATCAACTCCAAGATTACATTGAACACTTGACAAATAACAATATAATTGCGACTGATGCATCCGTATTAAACGAAAAGGCTGGGGTAGGTATCTTCTCTCCTTCGCTCGACTGGTCTCTTCCTGTTCGACTCCCCGATTACACACCTATTTTCATTGCAGAATTATTTGCTATTGTTCTGGCTCTACGAAAACTTCCTTCAAGCGAATCAGAAGCAGTTATAATTACAGATGCTCTTTCAGTATGTTCTGCGCTTTCTTCGGCAACAAACTTACCGCTCAGTAATATGTTTCAACAGTTAATACCGACAAATCTGCGAAAAATTCAGTTGCTATGGGTACCAGGCCATTGCGGATTATATCTGAATGAGATGGCGGACTCATTAGCCAAAATATCTCTAAGCGGACCCATAACACCAATTATACCCGACATGGCTTACGCGACAGCAATAAGATTCCGAAGTGCATGTCTGCATAATGAAAGAGGCAAAATTACATTGGATCAATTCAGCGACTTCGCACATCCAAGATTCTGCTGGAATAAGCAGTGGTGTGTATCACGGCAAGTAGAAGTTACTTTCACCAGACTACGCTGCAGAATTCCTCACTTGAATTATTACTTACACAAAGCTGGACTCAGTGCTTCACCGTTATGTCAGTTTTGTGGTGAAATAGAGACAATAGAACATTTTTTTTTATTCTGTCACCGGTATTCTAAACAGAGAAAGAGATACCTCGTCGCACCCCTTCAAAAGTTAGGGTGCCCTACGCAATTTTCATAGATTAGGTATGTTTTTTTTTTCCTTTTTATTCTAAAGTTACAGCTCTTATTTTAGCGTATTATGTATTAAACTCAGATCCTGCCGCCCGGTTCTTGGCCCATCCCTCTTTGTGGTTGAGCGCCATCAGCAAGAGGTCATCATCATCATCATCATCATATAATCATGTAATCAATTCTTGGCCAATCCCCCCTGAGTGGGCATGAGCCATGTCAGAGGCAACAACAACAACAGCGTCGGCTTCTGCATTGCGGACACTCGCAGCGCGTCGCTCAAACACAAACACGCAACAACTACGACAGTTGTAACTTGTTAGTTCACGCTTGTCCTGTGTACACCTATGCGTCCTTTTCGAGCGTCCTTCTTTGTGCTGCGGCGGCGCGTTGCAAGTATCGAGCTGCTTGGCGTTCTTCGTGTGACAAACTAATTTCTTGCTATCGCATTCATTGCTTCGCCCTATAGTGGCGAAACTGTGACTTTTTCACCGCGAAAACCCATGAAGTAGACATACCGCTAAGGGTAATAGTATCGGAAAATGACACGTGGCAGAAATGCTTGTCCTCGTTTTTGCAAGAAAAACTAATGAAATTGGAGGTAAACGACCCTTTCCTTGTACGAAAGTCTGACGATGTGATTGCGTTTTTAAACAATTGTAACGGCAAAAGCTACATGGCTTGCTCATTTGACGTAAAGGACCTTTACTATTCCCTGCCACATCGTCAACTTATGCTGTGTGTTGAAGAGTGTATAGATAAGCATGGTTCAATCGCCTTTCAAAACGACACAGGTTTATCGGTGCAAAGTTTTTTAGAGATTTTAACTATGTACCCAAATTCGACATTTGCAACATGGCATGACAACGTTTATATTCAGACTAACGGGGTCTGTATTGGTTCAAGCATAGCACCGATTTTAAGTCACTTTTTTTTTTAGCGCATCTAGATAGGCGACTGCAGGACCAACTGAAAGTTTCAAGACTGACCAAGGTTTTCCGCTACGTAGATGATAATTTTCAACACAGACGAAGCGGGCCTAGAACCATTGATGTTTGAAGTATTAAATGAATTTCGAAAGTATTTTTTTTTTCAGCCACTTGTTCTAACGTATGAGTTACCATGCAGTGGGGCGGACCATAGGTTTCTAGATATAAAGCTTAAATTTGTCACAGATCATATCTGCTGGGCGTATGAGCCACGTACCAGCAAAGCCATTACTGCCGTTTGATTCTTGCCATTCAAAGCTTGTGAAGAGATCTATTGCCACAACATGCTTTATAAATGCCCTAAAGAAGTCATGTTGGCACTTAATTTCAGAGAGCTTCAGTAAACAGCTAGAACGCCTTAAGGCAGCAGGGTATCCACTACATCTATTAATTTCCGCAGCAGAATCTCTTCTAAAAAAGCTAAAGAACACCCAGGACAGGCAATCAGATTGCAACGGAAATGAAAAGTTCACTGGAATACCTTATATGCATGGAATCGCGCATAATTTGAAAAAGATAGGGAAGCATGCCAATGTAAGAGTGCTATTCTCTGCGCCGAGAAAGCTATCGACTATGTGTGCGCAAGTGAACAACCCCGCAGGTAAGCAGCAGCTCTGCGCAAAAAACCACAGACCCAGCTTCGTAGAATGCGCGGTACACGTTGTGTACTCGATCCCGCTGTCCTGCGGAAAAAGATACCTAGGTCAAACGGCAAAGTGTTTAAATGTAAGGTTGAAGGAGCAAGTACAACGTGCACAAAGCTATTAGCGGCCACCTTGGCATCCATTGCAGGGATTGTGACTCCGAAATCTCGCGAAACTAAGGTCATCGCCAGACACAAAGAAAAAAGAACAAGAGAAATAATTGAAGCTGATGAAATAGTACGCCTTAAAGATAAGTGTGTTAGTATGGCGTCTATAACCCTCTCTCAGAAGGAAATTGACTTTTTATCTTTGAGATGAATCATGCGTGGTTGTGACACAGAATGGTGATGCGGTGATGTTGACGTCAGAGTGATAACAGCACATTGATGGTAGTCACGTGTGTTTTGACTGCCATGGTATAGATGTGTCCACATTCGGAAAATAAAGATCAGTTGTAAGTCAGCGCCTGTCTTCGTCCGTCTTCCTTCGTGTGTGTCAAGTTTTTAGCGCTGTTTTCCCCTTCTTTGCACTATGTACCAATTGACACGCCCAAGCCTTAACCTTAGTAACGAAACGCACTTAGCCCTAAAGTGAGTATTAAAATGTTTGCCTATTTCACGTTAATTATTAGGACCACATAAACGCAATATTAGCCAATTGAGCGCCAGATGACGGCAAGCCATATATCCTGTGTTTCATTCAGTTTCGGTTAACCACCTTTTTGAAGTCTTGTTATACGTAAAACAAACTCTCCCAACTGCTCTCTGCCGACTTGAACATTAGTGATCTTAGAGAATTAGAATGCTTGCATTCCATAATTTAAACACTTGGGGGGACCCTTAAGCTCGGCCTGTAAGAGTTGAACGCGATAGCGATATCCGCACGCAAGCACGCACACACACGCACACACACGAGCCATTTGACGCGCGCTATCGCTATTCGATTCTCGCTTCTCATGGGAGACCTAAAGTGTGATGCAAGAAAAGTCAAAATGCAAACACCCTCCCGGCTCCTATCTTTATTGCATCTACCTCGAATTTTGGCTCACGGCCAACACTGCTTTTTCGCTCAAAAAATATAGCTTATGGCCGGGGGGCGAAAACCCCACGCTAAGTCGGTGGCTCCGTCCTCGTAGGCACCGGCAGGGGCGCAGCCAGAAATTTTTTTTCGGGGGGGGGGGGCACCTCCTTTGAAATGGTCATTTTTCGCTCTGTATGCCATGGCGAAAAAAATTTCGGAGGGGGGGCACGGGCCCGGTGTGCCACCCCATGGCTACGCCACTGGGCACCGGTAGGCCAAATGTTTTTCCGATGTCCTGAGCGTAGTCAGAAATTTTTTCCGGGGCGAAGAGGGGACGGGGGTGTCCGACCGCCCTGTATGTTCTTGCGTGTACGTGTGTTTGTATGCGTGCACGCGTATGTACACATACAATTCCCAACTGAAAAAAACGACCTCGGCTCTATGCTGGCCCAACATGCATTGCCAATCTAGCCGGTCATGGCCCGAGCTTGGTCAACAAGGTTGGGCCGAGGGCGATTTTGGTTAATGGCCTCACACCGGCCGACCTCTGGCTGCCAACATAGGCCCAAGGCCGTAGGGCGACCTTGTAGACGGCAGGTGGTGCACAACTGGATTAAATAATCTTGTGCAAGTAATCTACTGCAACCTAGATAGTGACAGCCGACGCTGAATGCTCAAACAAGAAATTTTCGCTGACCGAGAGATAATGCGCGCGGTCTAGGAAAAAAATTGCGCCCACAGATATAACGAAGGTCGGCTTGTGGCTGGCCCTATAGTAACTGGCTATAGGTATACCAAAGCATGGCCCTACAAAGGCCCACGTTTGGTCGCCCGGGCATTGGTTGCCGACAATTTCCTTATCATTTGCCGACCGTTTGCTGAAGGTCTTCGGCCAACTAATAACCAGCGAAAATGGTTGCCAATCACGGCCCCACTTTGTGCCACCATTGGTCGGCCGACAATAGCGGTTGCCGAGCACTGCCCACTTGTTTACCAACGATCGGCCGTCGGCCAATTTCAGTTGGGAAAATATAAAGATTTTGGCAGGGGGTTACCCTCCAGACCATCCCGTGGATATATACGCATCTGTATTCAGTCATGTTCATATTGGAGAGAATCAAGAAAATGATCAATATATTTTACTTGCGGCCGCCCTTGAAGTCATCTTCATCTTTCTTTACTCTGATGCTTCGAATGCGCGAGAAAATCAAGGCACGTATGCTGGCAACGTTCCCCGCGCGCTGCACGGACCATTCTACAAGGCATATCTGCCCACTGTCCTGTCCCCCGAAGGTTCAGATCGCCGTGAGAACCTGTTTCCCTTAGAGTACGTAAGCTCTCAAAGGATCCTCGCGACATGGTTCATCCCGAGACCGGTACGACGGCGCGAACAGCAGGATCGCACCGGAAACCCACCCCGACGGCGTCAACGCAGCCGCGGCTTGCTGGCAAACTCCAGACGAGGCAAGTCGCCCGAGGTTACCTTCCACAAGGACGAACTTTTCAGGCACGCCGCGAAGGAGTACGCAGCCAAGGGTACTCTCGAGAACGAGGCATGTGCTATAAAGCCGAAGCACTCCAGCGAGCGGTCGATCAATACGAAGGCCGACCCTGCCTCCCCGACTGTCTACTCCAAGTCCAAACAAG
>JALIZH010014636.1:0-95039 GCA_030522465.1 Rhipicephalus appendiculatus
TGATGCGTGGCTCTATATGGGTTAGATGCCGTTGGCAGTTGATCTCCGTTCGCCTCAGGACAAACTGGGACTAATGTTATTGTCGTTGGACATAATGGGGACCTCGTAAAAGTTGGCTCTCCGAGCTTGGCGTTGAGCTCTTCTGTGTTGAAAGCGAGCGGTCGGCGAGCTGTGTGTAGGGAAGCTGACTTATAATGCAGCTCGGTTGTATGCGCAGGCCCGTTGTCATCTCTGACGGAAGACAGGCTTCCGCAAGGGGTCAGCAAGCCAAGCTGGGCATTGGAATCCTTTGGGCTTCTGAAGACAGGATACGAAAGGTGAGCGTTTTAGCGAGTGCATTATGGAAAGCCGGATATAATAGCAACTCTAGACGCATTATTTTGTGTATATGCATGTGTCTGTTACTGTACGTGTTATTTGTGTGTATATGTGATCACTAGAGACCGGATTATAGGCAAATGCCTATTTTTTTCCTTGCGTTCCTATCGTGCCACTTTGATATATGAGCACGAATTAGGGGTTAAGGAGGGCTTTTATAGTGTTTTTATAGTGCCTATAAATGCCTATTTTTGGGGTTTGTGCCTAAATGTCTATGAGCGCCTATACATGCCTATTTTCAAGAACGGCGCCAATATGAGCACTATTTACACTCAAATTTTGCTTTCGAGTACAGTTTGATACCATAATTCATGTTACCGGGCAAAAATGACGTTTCGGAACTCTATGGGGTGCCACAACCTAGTGCCCTAGTTCAACAAACTTCCGGTAAGCAACCGCTAGCAGCAGTGTAATGGGACGCGCCCGCCACTTTACCCCACCGCACTGACATGGCGCGAGCGGTTGGAGCAGGGGGAGGAGGAGGAGAGGAAAAGGCGTTATTTCTGCAACCTTAAATGGGAGCACGTCCCAGCGTATACAGTGCAATGGGGAGAGGAAAATAATCGTGGGAAGAGGAGAGGAGAGTGGCGTCCGTGGCCGAGAACGTGGCGCGGCGGCTTTTACAGCCGGTTTTCCACTCCAGTGTTCCCAAGAAATTGAAGCCCCTCCTTGAAGACCTGAGTGTGGTGGGGGGGCAGAGAACAGTAGGTGCCTCTGTGCAGCAGCAGGAAGATGGAGAACGAATGCGAAACCATGCATGGAGTGCCGTCAGCGAAATGTAGAGTGCAAGTAAAAAAAATCAGATGTGCACTTGGCTTTTGTTTCGTTTGTAATTTACTTCTTAAAGGGCGCTTCACCAGGTCACATAAGAAATTTTAGTTAGACACTGGAAGTTGTTGCGTGCCCAATGAAGAGCTTTGTACCGCAAGAACTTTTTAACTGATTCATTACGAGCCCCGAAAGCATGATGCTGGTAGGTGAGCTTGAAACCTTTGCCACTCGCAAGCCAAATTTCTTCCCTGCCTTCTTCCGTATCGGAGGAACTCGGAGCCGGAAGATTGCGTGCGCAGACGCATCAACACGTCATGCGCACGCAAGGTGTGCGCATGACATGCCAAGACAGGTCGTGCACACAAGCGGTGTTGTATCGTTTCGGCATTCTCTCTGGTGTACTGCCTGTTTCTGTGGGATGGATCCTTCTATGCACTTGGAGAGGCTGGCTGGATGATGTATCCTTACCACGACACAGCGCGTCGCACCGCTGTAACTTCTGTAAGGGACGATGCATCAAAAATACGCCAAGAGTTGTCAGGGCTGGCGCCGGCACGACGCGGCAACGGCGAGAACACCGACGCAAATGAAAGCTTAGTCTCGCATCGAGCTCGATTCGAAGTAAAAAAAAATAAATAAAAACGCACACATATTCCATTTGTTGTTTTAATATTTCTACAGCTTTCATTATTCTATTCAAGCAACAGATTGCAAAAATTGCACATGTCGCCGCGAATCATTCTCGCAGTGTCACGCACTACTTTGACGTACGCAGGACCATTCCTTGTACGTCACCTCCTCCATATTGGTGCGCGCGCCCGTGAGATCAAGGACAAGTGGCGTTTAGTCTGACATTTCACCTCTTTCCGGGGCTCGTAGCGTTGCAAATCTTGGCAGAAGTGATCGTTAGCGCTCAGTGCATGCATTACGCTTGCCAGCTTGAAATGCTCCAACCTGGTAAGGGGCCCTTTAAGGTGTTCACAGACAGAGGATAAATTGATCCTGCGCGATTAGACCCGGCCAATACGAGGCTAAAAGACCCTTCTTGCCTTTTAGCGGTCTGGCTATAGGCTCCTGGGCTGCCCTTCGCAGCCATTCCGAAAAAAAAGAGACAAAGGAGTTTCTTTATTCGACGGCCGACACTTTACTCACCAATGCTGGACAATAAAAGAAGAGACCGTGTTCTGGAATCCATGCGGGAAAACGGACAATAGCATGGCTAGTTGAACCACTGACGCCTTTGTGCCACCATAAACTATAATATTTGTTTGCTTCCTGTCGTAGACACAGGTCGCACACGTCTTTCTTCGAAAATTTTAGTTTTTTGTAAATATTTATTGTGCCTATATTTACGATTTTGGGGGCCTAAAACTGTGTTTTGCCTGCCTGTTTTTGGCGCCTAAAACGCGATTTTTTAGTGCCTAAAAATCCGGCCTCTAGTGATAACTGTATACATCATAGTTATCGCCCGGAACCTGGAGTAGCAAGCCAGGTGATAAACAATGGCTAACAACTCCAGGAACAACTCCAGGGTAGTTTGTAAAAATCGTCAGCAGATGTTGCCATTTGAAAGAAAACCTTTCCAAAATATCTTGTATGGGTCATTTCTGAAGGATATTTGGCACCAGGATTCCAACAGCATATCGATAGAGACCTCCAAAAGGACGAAATTCTGGACGCCGATTCTGAAATCTACCTTTCTTTTTTTTTTTTTTTTTTCGTGGTTATGTTCCACCACGTGGTGACTACATGGGGTGCTGCACGAGAATAACTCTTAGGTCAGTCATGTATTTCTACTCATGAACATTCTTATTAAGAAAATAAAAAAAGAAATTGGAGTGAAAACAGTCATGTCCGGTCGCGGGCCGCCAATGAGAGCCTCGCGGGCCGCATGCGGCCCGCGGGCCGCGTGTTTGAGACCCCAGCTCTAAAGGTTCATTAAGAAATATGAAACTGAAAACACAAAAACCGCAGTAAAACCAGCAAAAGGTTATTTTCACTGCTGAAGCTGATGCAATTAGAAAAACAGTGTTTACATTCCTCAGTTTTTCTTTTCTTTTTTGCTTCCTTTGAATTAAGCAAGTTTTTGTTGTTGTTGTTGTTATTGCTGTAAGTGGCAGCATCTTAATTATATTATGACGGATCTGCTAGAAGAAGGAACGCAGTAGAATGACGACTTCTTCATCTCGCCCCGAAAGGAAGTTTTGATCTTGTTAATGAATACAACACTTTGCTATCACTTTGAACTTTTTGAAAGGTAACTCTGACAAAGGGCTAACTAGTGCAGACAAAAAGATATGCACAAATGACATACACACTTCGAAGCGCCGATGGGAGAAACCAGTCGCTGTTCAAATAACCAGTGAAAGAAACTAACAGCGAGCCCTTACAATAGAGAAACGCTTCCCCGAGCCATTGGGGACGCAACCCCACACCCGGAACAGAGCCTTGTATCTGCCCTGTAGAGCTGCCCCCTTTATCTAGTAACCTTCCCCGTACTCTCCTCTAACTTTCCCGTGCTGGGAAGGGGGGCTTCACGCGTCACCACTAAAACCGCGACCGGACTCTCCCATCGAAACGTCGCCTCCCTTTCCACCAGGGGGCAGCGACCACGTTATGTCGTGGTCCATGCAAATAAGGACATTCTGCCGTAAAGGGCAGAGAGCTGGGCTATGAACTTGCGTTTTTTTTTTTTTTGCTATAGTAAGATAGATTTAATCGAAATAGACAATTAAGGCATTAGGCCAACTTAAAAAAAAAAGATACAAAGGCGAAAAAGCTTTCTTTTTCTTTATTTATCGAAAAGGTTTAAACTGCGCGATGAAGACGGGAATGGAAAGAGGTACACATACACGCACACAAGCGCAGAGCTTCCAACTGACTTTATAAAACCTTTACGATACGATGAACCGACTCGCCCAACAACAGACCTCGCTTTATTTATCGAGCCTGGTGGCACACCTCTCACCGCCCCGTTATAAAGGGGACGCTCATAGCATCCGTCCATCCAGCCGCCATTAGGCGCTACTCGACAACGCCTGTAGGTGTGCCGTTCGCATATCAATTGCATCACTTCATATTTTTTTTTTCAGAACCCATCTCTATATGTCTGTTCCTTTGCCTTCGCGCAGTTGTTGAGATATCTGCGACGTGCGTGGCAAACACTGCCTAAGTGAGAATAAAGTTTTTCACGTCGTCCAAAGAAAGCACCGTTGTTTCTTTGCCGTTTTTTTTCTAAGCCCCCTGTTTGCGCCCTTTATTATCTTAATTGTCTTTAACGACCACTGTGGACACCGGCATTGTGTACAGCTGAAATAGGGGTCTGTTCACGTGCTATTAACCATAACCCTTTATTTAGCATTGCCCAAATACAGGTTCGCTAAGATTATGCGAAATCGTCCGACGGTTCCAAACACTTTCCGCGCTCGTTTTTTCGTCGAAGCCATTGCGTGCAAATGTACGGCAAACGTAACGTATATGCTCGTGGAAGTGCTTGCTTCTTACTTTATTGATGAACAAGCGAGGACTGCGACTCATTCGGTTTTCTTTTATCCACGTATAACATCTCCGCTGTAAAAATGTTTGATTTAAAGTGCTAGCTACTCCATTATACTCGCGGGCAAGTTTTCTTGGCAATGACGGTAAAGTTACGTTGACGGAGCTTCTTCGTAGGTACTCCTACGCAATGTAGTCCGTTTTGGCGCGCTTTTCGTACAGCTGTGGAAAGTGATGGCTGCGTGGAATAAGCGCTGCATATCATTTGATTTGTCTATAGAAACGATAACAACAAAGGTATTCACTGTTGTCGACTCCTCCAGGGGGGCGTGGCGTTTCGGTTACTGGTCACGCGAATCCTACAATGGCGGCCAGCGGAACGCCGTCGGATCTTCCCAAGCCGCGTTGCTTCGGAAGTCCCGCTACCAGGCGCACTTTCATGTGTGTTCTACCACGCCATTTTGTCCTTCTCTATAGGCTCTGTATACTTCCTTGGACGATCAGAAAAGCCTGTAAGCGCATTGATGAAACAGGATAAGTAGCCTTCCCGAGAGTGCGGGGTTTCTTTGTTCTCCTTGCTAGCTGAATGCAGCAAAGGTAAACGCTGTCGTGCAGTGCTGTCGTTGCAGCCGACGCGTTGGATAAAATTTGATGTTGTAGTATATCTTTGAAAAGAAGGAAAGCCGCTAGGCAGGGCTCTCCGAGACTCACGCCTTGCGTGTGAGACCTGCGCTATATCTGTGCGACATCAACATTTTTTTCTGAGGGAACATTCTTCCTAAGTAACCACATAAGCGAGTAACCTATGTTACCTTATAAGTACACTGGCGTCAAGGCGTCACCTTCAAGGCTTCAACACTTAGTAGCTATCAGTGGCCGAGTCGCAGCACGTGTGTAACGCAGTCGTTCTGCACGTAACTTCAAACGCCCAATACGGCGGCGTTTGCTCTCGCTTTTACGTGGTCCCCTATAATTTGCGCGAATATTCCCCGAGCTCCCGCCTCGCCTCGTTCCTCGTTTCCATTGAATACGATCGTCGTCCGTGAAAGGTTCCGGGGGTCGAGTGCGGTGTTTAACCGCTGCCACTCGTCGTTGTCGTTCGGTTCTCAGGCATCGATCGGTCTTGAGTGCACGACAGACTGACTGACAGGTATACAGTGTCTGTGGCCGCGAGGAGCTCTTCTTATATTGGAGACTTGACGCAGCAAACGACTGTTAGCTAGAGGCCCATTCTTCGCAGAAGCCCGCGGGAAACACGCATGTGATGAGGGGGGCCAGCGACGCAGATCGATGATGTAAATACATCGCGGAGTTTGTTCGAACAGGTGCGATAGTGCAAGACGAGTCGATAAAAGCGATGGGTCGAAAATAGCCGGGTCAGGCCAAGGTTTAGCATGCTTCCCGAGTCCCGTGGCGGAGAGCGAAAACAGAAACGTCCCTTTATACACTCTCTGCAACAATTGCATACTTTAAATCGATCATTGAGGCTAGTTCATGTCAAAGTTTTGATTATGCTCTCATGAATCAATCACAACGTAAGGGCACACAGACAGACCGAGGTTAACGTGCCAATGCGCATTTTCCGCTAATTTCTGTACGTCGGAGTGTCAGCTTCATTGCGATTCTGTCGTCAGCTCATAATGAAAACATTGAACTGTATACTGCAAGGAACGACCAACTGGCGTCACACTGAATATTCATTGCTGCGCAAACAATTGGTCAAGCCAATTGTAGCCTTTCATATCAAGTAACGGGGCTTGATATGTGTCCGTAAACCATGAATATTATTAGTAGACGAAGAAGAGAATTGGTAAGTAATTTGACCACTGTATTGATTTACTGAACAGGTTTTACGCTGTCTTAAGGAGACCACGACCATACACGTATCAGAGCTTTTGCTGTTTTGTCGATGGCGTCGGTGCGCATGTTCTGGGTACCTGCATATTACAATAACTGGAGTTTTACGTGCCAAAAACCACGATTTAATTACGACTCACGCCGTAGTGAAGGGCAACGGAACTCTCGACCATCTGGTGTTCCTTAACGGGCACTGACATCGCATAGCACATGGTTCTACAGCATTTCATATCCATCGAAATGCGACCTTTGCGGCCGGTATCGAACTCGGGACCTTCGGGTGAGCAGCCGAGCTCCGCAACCACTACCCCACCATAGCGGGCACTCGGTACTTGTGATTCCTGAGAACTGACCACATTGCAATAACAAAAATAAAACAAAAAATAGGCAAGCTTACACTAAGCCGCGCAAAGCTTGAAAGAGCGAAACTGGACGATTCCGAAGACAAATCTGCTTGCTTCTAAGTTGTTTCTTGGCTTTAGCTGGGTGATGTAGATTCTAGATTGCTGTTAGGTCATTGCTAGGCTTTAGCCAGGTGATGCTGTATTGTTTCTACGTTGATTCTCAGCGCAGGGAGGCTCGAGTTAAACCACAGACAGTCACCGACGCGACATGGTTGTCAAAAAAACTCGCACCGAAAGCAAGCGTTCGCCCCTCTCATAGATCTACGGGCACGTCGTCGTTGACGTAGGTCTTGCGTCGCTTTGGGGTTTCCTCGCCGCCGCCGTTTCCTGTCAAGTTACCTAGTAATCTGTCGTTGTACGTACTCGCTGTCTTTGGCTCGCCGCCGTCGCCTCGGACCCTTCTTTATTTTTAGAGGTCCACTGGTGAGCAGTGAGGTTTATCCAATTTCTGCGCCACTTATTTGTAGATGATGATCATAGTCGTCTGGTAAGTCGCACAGTATCACATACCCGTTTAGATCATGATAGTTTTCTGTGATCAACTCCCAAGGCACAATTTCTGTCAAAGCAAGAAAGAACGCAGAAGACCGAACAGACCGCTTTAAAAACCGTCATGCCTGGTGCCGTCACTTTTGGTCATCCCCAGCTGTGATGGTCATTATCGACTTAGCTAATCGGCCATTCGTTCGAACCATCTTATATTGCAACTGTCTTTTTACTCAATTTCTCTGAATGAGTCATGAGTGCCACCGTCATCGGCGAAAAACGGTAGCGAGGAATGTAAAAGAAAAGTCGCGCAGGAGGCCATAAGCGTAAGAGCGCGGCGGTAAGCCTGTGTGGGACTTGTGGTCGGATTTCATCGCCCGAACAGTCGGTCGGATGAAGGTCTTCTTTGGGCATATTGCCGTCTCAACATCCACCCCTGCCCCCTCCTCCCAACTCCGTCCCTGTAAACGACCATGATAATCACAGCATACATGACAGGGCTGGACACCACAACGGTGATACAAAGAAAAGCAGGAAAAACCTGCTTGTATTGTCTTGGTCGTATCTTTGTCGAGAGTGCACTAACAAAATAGGTGGTTCAAGGAAAGCCGTCACCTGTGTAGATTTTAAGGCGCTGCTGTATAGGTGTAAAATTAATATTGTTAGCGTTACTACTGTTGGTATTCGTACATTTCGTAGCGCAGCAGTTTCCGGTGTAGTCCTGATGTGACGTAGCAAATCTTGTAAATGCCTACTCTTTCCCCCAAGAGCGAAAATATCGATGCCGAAGCGTTATTTTAAAGAAGCCCTGCAACACTTTTCCAAGCAATCATCGAATGGGGCCTCACTAATCGACTGTCGCAAAAAAATTTTAGAATCCGCCAAGTCAGAGCGGAGTTAGATATTTCTCGTGCCCTGTAAGCGCTGTCTCTCTTCTCTCGTCTCGACGAGTGCGCTGGAAGCTAAGCGGGGAGGGATGGCACGGAGGAAAGAAGTTACACCAGGCGTGCGTCATGACCTGGAGCACTTTCATTCTTTTTCTTCTTCGTGAGCGGCTTACGCTCAGTGTGATCGCGAGCGACCGCACGGACACGTCGTGCCACCCCGCGGCGGCTACGGTAACTATACAGGTCACGATGCTCAAATCAGCCAATGGCCGCCAATCATACGGGTTTATGGCATCATTCTTCTAGAGAAGAGGAAGCGATTTCTAGATTATTTCGAGAATTAACTGTTGAATATCAGGCCGCGTGCTGCGCGATAACGTTTGCCTCACATGGTGAGGGGAGCCTCGACTACCGATCGGCAGCGTTTTCTGACCATGCTTGAAAAGTGTTACAGGGCCGCTTTGAAGAAGAAATTTCATCCTAAACGGGAAAGACAGGCTGGTTTTAAAGTGTCAGACGTCATTACACGCGTCACTTGATGCCTAGAAACTGCGTAAGTGCTTCTCATGTCCCGCTCTTAAAAGACAAATTTTACCGGAATTTTCTTTTTCTCAGTGCAACAGCCTCTCACGGTTTTATTTTTTTTATTTACTTCATTTTTTTTTTACTGTACAGCTTTCAGTTGGTGTATCAAGAAAGGGTGCTACCCCCCCCCCCCCCTTATTCTTCAGGAGGGATCACTTATTGCCTTTTGATTCACTTAGCGGAAGGGAGGTGTCCCCCTATTACACCGCGTCAAGGACTCGACACTGAACCTCATCGCGCTAAGTGAACTTTCCTCTCCTCTCAAAGATTATTCTTTCGTATTGTTTTTTATTTTTGGGTGTCTGCAACCAAGAAAAAAAACGCTGATTCATCCCTACGGCCAGCTCGCTCACTCACGGGATACTCTCACGTTTTTGGTTTTTTTTTTTTCCGTCCCCATAGCTTACGTAATAAAGGGTTGTTTCCGAGGTTCAGCCAAGGGTCACATTTTTACCCCTTTATGCGATGCAGACCGGACTATGGCAGAGCGGTACAGCATGCTTTCATCGCCTCATTAACTCGTGTTAAGAGCGGCCTACGCAGCACATTAAGGAATGGCGTACGCTATACGCGCGATTGCGTCACCACACGGCACTGACGGTATAGACCTATTCATCTCTTCACAAACTTCCGGCCGTTGGCGATGCTTCAATAGCTGTCCTCAGTGAGTTGCAGCTGATTGAGCGGGTAGAAAACGCCTGCACTGCAGTAGGCTGCCTGCACTTAAGGATGCCGTATTGCTGCGAAAGCGCGTACACACACACACGCAGGCACGCACGCGTGCACACAAACACGCACACGAACGCACACACACACACACACACGCACACAAACTCTCTCTCTCTCTCTCTCTCACACACACACACACACACACACACGCACACGCACACGCACACACACACACACATATGCGTGCACGCGGGCGGGCGCACGACATTAGTTTGTGATTCACGCAACCTAGGCCGGTCGATAGCTATTGTCACTGTGCACTGCGGCGAAAACGGTCGCTCAAAACTTGTTCAGTAGTCTTACCATTCTTCCCGCGGAGCTGTCCAAACTTGAAACGTGCCAGCTACCGTAAAACTTATAAACCCTATATCAAATACGCACGTACCGCGAATGAGGCTATCCCTAAATCCTTATTGCCGAGAGTGCCTGAAGACGTCAAGAGAGCAACCCCCAAACGTATGGTTGTGAAACGTGGGCTTTTAGCATTTGAACTAGATGGATTTCTTAGAGCTTAAAGTCTAATAAACGTAATAAAAGGAAACACAAGTGAAATAAGAATAGGGAATTGATGCCGTCGGCCACAGCGCTTCGATCCCACTGTGTCGTCTCATCTACAAAGGCTTATGTGAGTAATATAGTGCCATCATCCGTAAGAGGCTTGGTCTGTCTCATATGACACCGTACACACCGAACGGTCATCGAGCCGTTTTGGCGCGTCCTCATCCGCTATCAATCAACACCGTGGGAGATGTGCCGTCTGCGCCCAATGAACCCAGGAACGCATTTCCACAGTTCCCATCAGTTTTCCAATTTTCTTTCTTTCTTTCTTTCTTTCTTTCTTTCTTTCTTTCTTTCTTTCTTTCTTTCTTTCTTTCTTTCTTTCTTTCTTTCTTTCTTTCTTTCTTTCTTTCTTTCTTTCTTTCTTTCTTTCTTTCTTTCTTTCTTTCGTTGTTGCTTTCTTTCTTTCTTTCCTTCTTTTTTCTTTTTGAAATCGATCGCATTGCGTGGAAATTGTTCTGTGGTGCGCACTCTGAAACTCCCGCACTATCTCGATGTCGATGGCCGTGGCGTGACTAGCGGCTTTGTGTCTTACACGCTGGCAGCACGCATGATCGTGTTATTGCGGTTATTTCCCCTGCTAGCTGAAGCAAAACCAAGATGTTTTCTCTTTGGTAATGGCTTCTTTGTATAATAAAGCTGATTTTTGTATTTGGGATTACGCTATAGCTTGGAAGAATTTGTTCATTCTGTGTTCTTTTTTTTGTTTCCTTCATTAATTGTCATGCAGCATAGAGCGCATCTTGCACCACCGTCTTTCTTCACACTCTTTTTTTTCTCACACGCTTGTGCTCTTTATTTCTTTTCTTTGCCAGATATACCAAAAAAACATTTTTACAATGATTTCTCTTGTTCCTTCAAAATGGTGATCACTTTTAGGTTGTTCGGAGTATATCCTCCCTGTAATGGCATCGAAGCACAAAAAGTGGCAACGCGAAACAAGAACTTGTTGCGGCGTCCGATGGAATTACCTTTTGCAACTTAATGATCGCCGATTCACGCGCCACTAGTGTTAATTATAGGCCTTTTTCTGATAAGTGCACGGAATATAATTAGACTGTGTGGCGAAGTCTTCGTGTCGTTAATTGCCTTCCGCTTAGGAAAAAATATCGTTGCATGATCATCGCCTGCCAGAATGAAATAGTATTTCCGTATTTGCTTGTCATTATGGCAATCACTATTAAATCACTTCATCGTTGTCAGCAAAAACACGCTGTCCAAAAATAAGCATCAGTAAAATGGCGGTGGTAGGAATGAGACATAGCAGTATAGTATAGGGAAATCACTGATGGACCGAGATGCCATCACGACATTTACTATTTTTTGCTCCTGGTGAACAAGCAGAGACAGAATGCCGATACCACATACCTTGAAGGAAATGTGTGCACTATTATATGGTTTGATCAATCATCCTGTGGACATTTCTATGCGCGCATTGTTTTTAAAGCTACGTTTCGGTGTATGGTAGCATTACAGGCAAAAAACGAAGGCTATGCACCACTGTACCAAACACATGTTTATCATGTCTCCGTTTCAATCCACCGCTTCCATTTTCCTGTGCTGCCCTCTGCCGTTTTGGTAGGGGTGGTGACAACCGCTATTGTCTAAAGGGAAGCTTCCGAGATGAAGAGACGTTTCGCGACATTTCCGCTACAGGAAGAGAGCATGCGCCGTGTTGTCGTGAAAAAGGGCGAAAGCTTGCACTCGGCCGGGCAAGGCTTCAGTAGCATGCCAGAGCGGACAAGCTAAGGCCGACCTCTCTGTTTTCTTCTAATAAATTCTCTTTCTCTTTCAGACATATCGAAGCTGGTCGAGCACGGTGCCGCTCGTACTCGGCTTTCCGGTAGGCTGGATCTTGACGTAGAGCTCGCATACGCGTTGCATTTCGCTCATGGTAATCGGCAGTATCTTTTTGTCGTCTCTTGTTCTTCCGTTCCATGGCCGCGTATTCTGTATCTGCTCCTCGCTGCCGTTGCCGTTCTCGTAAAGCGAAAAACCGCGCTTCATGATTCGCTGCTGTTTCGGGAGTACGTACTTTCTTTTGCGCGTCCCGTGGCTGTATCTGATCGAGCGGCGGAAGCACGGTGGAACGCGGTTGCGCGAGGTGTTTCCCATAGAGTTTCCTAAAAGGCGCTCCGATCGGTCAGCCACCATGGGAATGATGGGTATAGTACACAAATTTGCCTAGTCTTCGTGCTTGTGGCTTCGAACCCACTTGTGGCTTTGTTTATTGTTGTGTTTTGGTTTTGTTTCGGATAAAAGAATGGACCGCTGTAAATTTCTAGAGCCAATTTGAATTTGTGAGCCTGAATAGGTCAAGGTGGTGAAGCGTAACTGCTAAACCTTTGCTGAACTTCGTATTGCGGCAAAGCGGATTCAGGCCACATGGAGGCAAAAAGAACGAAAACTAGGCAAGACTGGGCGAATTTGTGTACTACCCATCATTCCCATCCTGGCTGAAGCGTCGTGCGTTGCAGCTCCCATAGACACTAGCGCCAGAGTTCCCTCTAGTGTATTTATAGGAAATTCTATGGTGTTTCTATCGCTGGGCGTGGCTTTCAGTTTCAGTTTCAGAAATTTGTTTTATTGTTTTCTTGTACAAGAAACAAAAGGATGTTGGGGCTAAAGGCATATAGCCTGACAGAGGACCCAACACCTTGTACACAGTTCGTGCAGCATAGAAAAAAAAAAGCAGTAGCGACCACCAGCTGCAGTATGCAGTAGTATGCAGCATGCAGTAGCGACCACCAGCTGCGTGGTGATCGCTACTGCGCATGCGCAGCTTGGCGTGACGTCACAAGGTAATGCCAGGCGTTCTAGCAGCAGCGGCGTTGCTGGTTGCCATGACTACGGCGCGGCCAGCTTTTGATGAAATGCGCGCGTTTTAACGGCTGGCTTGAACAGCTTCGCTGTTAAAAAGGCGGATTGCACGAGCTGAAATGTCTTCGCGCCACATACAGTTTTCTCCAAGGCACAACAATGTTTGGTCCTCTATTTAGACAGGGTAACCTCTACTGTAATCGAACGTGAAGGGGAAATCAGCGTTCGGGAAGGGAGCTTATAGCACTCATGACAAGCTTTGACTACAAAAGGAACAGCTGTCAAATCAAAACGGCCAACGTTGCGCTGGAACCTCTTAGCATATGGACAGCTATAGCCTCCCATACCTTCACATTGAGAACTGCATGCTTGTTTGTTTAAGGGCAGCATGGCATCTGGTAAAATGTTCTGTGGTCTCGCGTTCAATATTTCATTTATTCAAGTGATGATTATGCTATACAAGAATCGCTGAGGCTTTTGGGCGTATAGTATTCCCCAAAGTATCTCAAGAAACGCAGATCGATGGCCCTTATGACGTAACGATCTCATCCTAATTGCTTTTGTGTTCTCACTCCGGCTCTAATCTCATAACCTCGTGTGTTCCAGAAGATATACAGTATTCTCAGAAGAACATCCAGGCTTTCGACATCGTGCTTTACAAAGTTTCCTAAAGTGTCGACGACTGCGGAGGAATATTTAACTCACCTGCTCTAGAGTGCAGGTACAGTGCACTCTTGCAGTGCCTTATACTACAATTTCACTCGCGTTCTTGTGTGCAATGCGACGCGGAAGGCACCGTTCCCTTCACTCCGTATAGACTACAACCGAACCAACCAGACGGAGGCGTAATGACGCTTCCTGCCAGGGTGGATGTTTCATGGCCCCGCGTCTCTCACGAAAATCTTTTATTTTGATTTTCCTTTTCTGTCTCAATGTGTGCAGGCTATCTCGCGCGTCCGCAACACAGTCTCCTTCGTTGGTACCACTTTTTCCCTGATTGTTCTCCATTCCACAAAACCATCCAGCTATCTAGTTGGTGCCAAGCCTGTTTGTTCCATCGAGCTCTCAATGCACTCATTCCCTGGTCTTACTTACTTACTCCTGGTTGTTTATTTATTTCTTCTGCACTCAGGTTTCCAAGAAGCGATGGGGTGTCGTCTTTCAATCTTATTGACGTCATTTTTCAGCCAATGCGGGGACGACAATCGCGACCGTGAAACTGGTGAGGTTATTCGCACTCCCCGTCGGCATTTCTGCTGAACGGTTGGTGCACTGGTGTGCTCTTGCGGAAGTCTCCCGTGGTTACCCCTCGCAGGGAGTACTGTGCAAACAATTCCACTCTTTTTACGATGGTCCGGAACATTAGGCCGCACCGCGGGGTTGAGAAATAGATGGCTGATGCTTTCAAGGGATATTTGCAGCTTTTATTACTCACGGACGACTGCATTTGTCAGGGTTCTTTACAGTTGTCCTTCTTTAATTCGCAGTATACACTCTTGCTCTGTAATAGATGACGTGGTCATGATGTCGAAGTGTACTTGCTGCTGATTATTTTTCAATCCTACTTTTTTTTTCCATTTTTTGGTTGTAGGAAACTGCGGTTCAAACCACTTGCCTGCGCTATTTTTGGATCCCTCAATTTTATTCCGTGTACGGTTCGACACATTAATACTGTTACAATACGTGAATGAAAAAAAAAAAAAAGCAGTGGTCCCTCATTTTCTAGTGAACTTGCCAGCTAGCGCACAGCAGATGCAGCAGAGCAATGCACAGAAGGAGAGACCTACTACGTTAATGCGAAGGAAGGGTTTATGTATTTGTATGCCGCAGTGGTAAAGTCGCTACGGTGCTCAGCTGCTGACCCAAAGGTCATGGTTTCGACCTCGGCGGCGGCGATCGCATTTGGATGGAGGCGAAATGAACCGGCAGGCGCTCTCTTCTATACGCCGTCCTCTTCTTCCTCTTCTGCTTCGCTCCCAGAACACGTGCGCCGATTTTTTTCCCTCCTGGGATCCAATAGCTCTGATGGGCGAGAGAACAAGTGCAGAGAGAAGAAAACAAGGGAAAGAAATTCGTGGCGAAAAAATTTACGCATATTCACGAAGTGAATGCTAGTGATGGGCAGTGATGCCAACCTAAGTCAATGGTTTATCCCTAGATCGACCGCCGAAAATACCCTAGATTGCAAGAAAAATCCCTAGTCTGACTTTTTGATGTCGCTATGCAGGTTAATTCACTTTTAACAAAGTATAAAGATAGTTCGCTCGTGGGCGCAATTCATATGAATCTTATCAGAAGTAAAAACCAGCATAGTAACAGCCACTGAAGCTCTTTCTTTTGCACTTTCTGCGGAGTGATAGCCCATAAAGGGCTTTCAGATGGCGCAAGTTGTTACAGAGACAGTCAAATTTGTCAAGTTCACTCTGCCCACTGATTCAAGGCATAGATGTGATGATTCGAGTCATTGGCAAGCCTGTAGCCCCTTTCTTGTACTTGCAGTTTGCGAGGTGGCGGTTAATTTTTTTATTTTCCACATTTGCAATCAGCGTTGTTGCATGATTTGCATTTGATGTACAGGGGCCATTTTTTTTCTCGCTAAGCGCCATTTTGTGTACTTTCGATCAGGTTACCATATGGCCAAATTTTCTGTCGCTATTTTCGTTCTTATGAAAACGACGCGACGGAAAGATTAAAAAAACACAGCATATCCACGGAGTGAATGATGATGAGTGGGCGAAGCTGCGGAGGTTCATCGGTAAACCGTGAATCTTCCGTGAATTCTGCCCGGTACATCATCACCGACGTGAATCCGGGCGCGTTTATACTAAAGGGCCGATGAGAGTTATGATGACTGAAGCAATCATGGTTACACCATGAAATCTTTAGTGGTTTCGCCCAGCAGTAAACAAAGCGATTGTGGGTGTGAAATTTTATTCAAACTTCAACGACCGGTCGTCGTCCATGGTCCGCCAAGCAGCACGATCCGGCAAGCGCACTCGTACGGCGGTCCGCGCAATCGGAGAGCAGCTGCACCGCCAACGCCATCTAGCGTACCTTCACCAAACCGCCATATTGTACGCATGTCTACAGGACAGCACCCTCTCGGAAACGAGACGAGAACTGAAGATGACGACACCATATGCACGGAGTGAATGATGATGAGTGGGCGAAGCTTCGGAGGTGCGTCGGTAAACCGGTAATCTTCCGCAAATTCTGCGCAGTACATCATCAACGACGTGAGATCGAGCGCATTTATACTAAAGGGTCGATGAGAGTCATGCGACTCGCAGCTCACTTTATTTTACATGTACGTTGTGAATTTTTTTTATTGTTTAATCACGCACAGGAGACATCTCACACCGGCACTACCTTGGAGGTCGAAATCCAGTGCCTACTGGCTACTCAGAATGCATTGACAACCGAGGTGCGCCGAGGTGATGCCATAAGGGAGCTTCGCCCCTAAATACATTCATCATATACAAGTACCGCCATCTAGCGGACATTCCAAGAACTAAACGAGAGGTGGCTACCTACAACTACATACATCGAGGACGCACGACCCACGGCTTAAGGAGCTTCGCCCCTAAAACACACGAACAGTCTCTGAGTCTCTTTCCGTCACGCCGTTTCCTTAAAAAAGAATCCGTACCAACTCGTGCAATGGTCAGTCCTGCTGTCGCTCTCTTTCTCAAGTCTCTTGGTCCAGAGGTTATTCGATACGGATAATTTGCACGGTGTGGGCACGCGGCGAGCCTGAACTTGGCGCTTTTTCATATGCACTACCAGACAAAATTTACCTTTATTTCACAAAGCAGCAACACTCAGGTTGCTTATTATGATACCTGCGCACATGCCAAACACTTGCGACGACAAAGTTTCATTTCCTCCACTATACAGAATATTAGGGTATCGAAATGCTACTCCGGCACAGCCGCTGAAATGGCACCGAATGGAAGAAGACGACAACGTTCGTGTTGTGGGGCTGAGCCTGGGCTGCTTGGTTGATTCGTGATTCTGTGCCCTCTGTGCAGTGTCATCTCGATCAGTTACTGATTGACGACATTTAAATAAATACTCCCCGTAACATCTTTGGTGGAGGTGCTGGGTCGCACAAGCGTCGTAGCCCACCGCATCGACACCGGCGACGCCAGTCCCCTTCACAAACGGCCTTACCGTGTGTCGCACGCCGAGCGCCAAGTTATTCAGAAGGAGGTTGAGAAAATGCTCGAAAAAGACGTCATAGAGCCTTCAGCCAGTCCTTGGGCATCACCTGTGGTGCTCGTTAAAAAGAAGGATAACAGCTGGCGCTTTTGCGTCGACTATCGCCATCTCAACCGAATCACCAAGAAGGACGTCTATCCTTTACCTCGAATCGACGATGCGTTCGACTGCCTCCATGGTGCCAAGTATTTCTCGTCGCTCGATCTTCGATCCGGATACTGGCAAATTTCTGTTGATGACCGCGACCGCGAGAAGACAGCATTCATCACACCCGATGGCCTCTACCAATTTAAGGTCATGCCTTTCGGGCTGTGCAATGCCCCTGCAACTTTTGAACGCATGATGGACTCTCTCCTACGCGGTTTTAAATGGTCATCCTGCCTTTGCTATCTGGACGACGTTATCGTTTTCTCACCCACCTTTGAGAGCCACCTCCCTCGTCTGTCGGCCATTCTTGACGTTTTTCGTCGTGCTGGACTCCAGCTCAATTCGTCGAAGTGCACCTTTGGGCACCGACAAATTAAACTACTTGGCCACCTTGTTGACGCTACTGGAGTCCAACCCGACCCCGACAAAGTCCGTGCTGCTCGTGAATTCCCGGTTCCGCGTTCCACACAAGAGGTCCGCAGCTTTCTTGAGCTCTGCTCTTACTTCCGCCGCTTTGTCATCAATTTCGCGGACATTGCTCGACCCCTCACAGACCTCCTCAAAAAGAACGCGGCTTTTCCTGGGGTGCGGACCAAGCACATTCCTTTACATCGATGATTTCCGCTCTCACTTCACCACCAGTGCTGGCCCATTTTGACCCAGCTGCCCGGACGGAGCTTCGCACTGACGCAAGTGGCCACGGCATTGGGGCTATACTCGCTCAGGTACAGAATGGCACAAATCGTGTGATAGCATATGCCAGCCGTCTTCTGTCACAGTCAGAAAGGAATTATTCTATTACCGAGCGCTAATGTCTAGCTCTCGTCTGGGCCGTCGCTAAATTTCGTCCGTACCTATATGGACGCCCGTTCGCTGTCATCACAGACCATCATGCGCTGTGCTGGCTATCGACCCTTAAGGACCCTACTGGAAGACTCGGCCGTTGGGCATTACGTTTGCAGGAGTTCACGTTCACTGTGGTGTACAAATCTGGAAAGTTGCACAGCGATGCCGACTGCTTATCTCGACACCCTGTTGATCCACCCAACGCCACCGAATTGGAAGCCGACGCTTGCGTTTTCGCCATCACAGAATTTATACACGTGGCGGATGAACAACGGCGAGATCCATCGCTACTCAGCATCATTGACCGCCTTCAAGCCGGCAACGACGACCCTTCCCTCAGCATGTTCTTGCTGCAAGGCAATGTTTTGTACTACCGCAACTTATACCCCGAGGGCGCAGAACTTTTACTGGTCGTTCCACATCATCTACGCAAAGACGTCCTTCAACAACTTCATGACGCCCCAACTTCAGGGCATTTAGGCGTCTCCCAAACCTACGACCGTGTTCGACGAAAGTTTTTCTGGAAGGGCCTTTATCGTTCCGTTCGCCGCTACGTTGCGGCTTGCGACCTCTTCCAACGACGGAAGAAACCTACGACTTCTGCTGGTCACCTTCAACCTATCGAAGTCCCAGCCGAGCCGTTTTACCGAGTGGGATTGGACTTGCTTGGCCCCTTCCCAACTTCAACAACTGGAAATAAATGGGTAGCAGTAGCCACTGATTATGCCACTCGCTATGCAATCACTCGAGCCCTACCGACCAGCTGCGCAACTGACGTTGCTGATTTTCTCCTATACGACATCATACTCCAGCATGGCGCTCCGTGTCACCTACTCACAGACCGTGGTCGCTGCTTCCTCTCACGGGTGGTTGATGACCTACTGCGATCTTGTGCTACTCGTCACAACTTTAGCGCTTCTTATCATCCTCAGACCAACGGGCTCACCGAACGCCTCAACCGCACACTGATGGACATGCTTTCCATGTACGTTTCGGACGACTGCACCGACTGGGACATTGCCCTCCCGTTCGTCACCTTCGCCTATAACTCGTCGCGCCACGAAACTGCCGGCTATTCACCCTTCTATCTTCTTTTTGGCCGCGATCCGCTGTTACCTTTTGATACCCTGCTTCCGGTTGAACCAACATCCACCACTTCATGCGCGCAAGATGCCATCACCCGAGCTCTCATCGCACGCACGGTAGCCCGCACTCGGCTCTCACACTCGCAGTCTGCACAAAAGTCACTGTATGATAGTCGTCACAGGGAGGCTGAATTTTCTCCGGGCTCCCTCGTTCTACTGTGGCTCCCATCTCCTCGTGTTGGCCTAAGCAAGAAGCTCTTATCACGGTACGTCGGGCCCTACCGAGTCGTGCGCCAGGTGACACCTGTCACCTATGAGATTTCCCCGACAACCAACTCACCGACTGCTTCACCCAAAACTGACATCGTGCATGTTTGTCGTCTAAAGGCCTACAACGGTGACACGCCCTTTTAAACCTAGCAGGCACCGAGACGGTGCTTTACCGGCCGGGGTAATGTCACGGGTATGGAAATGCTACTCCGGCACAGCCGCTGAAATGGCACCGAATGAAAGAAGACGACAACGTTCGTGTTGTGGGGCTGAGTCTGGGCTGCTTGGTTGATTCGTGATTCTGTGCCCTCTGTGCAGTGTCATCTCGATCAGTTACTGATTGACGACATCTAAATAAATACTCCCCGTAACAATATGAACATCTCCCATCACAGAACTGCGATCGCCTTCACTCGGCCCAGCAGAACACCACCGCTGTTTTAAATAAAAAAAACAGCAAATTGCGAGGATTATCGTTTTTTACATCATTTCTAGTTGAAGAAGGATCATTACTCATTATAACCTCTCATTATGCCACATAACGCAACATCCCCAGAACCTAACCAAAATCCCTAGATGCAACAAAAAGACGCCAAATCCCTGAGAGACCCAGAAAATCCCTAGATCTAGGGATAAATCCCTAGGGTTGGCATCACTGGTGATGGGTTGAAGCAATGCATTGGATCATGAATGGTGACCTTCTATTTTGTTCTGGTTAACAGCCTTTTATTTTGCTCTTGTTAACCTTTTATTCTGTTATATGATTTGATTGACGGGTGGTTAGATGTCGGTGGTTTAACGTTGTTGTGGCCTCTTATTATGTTTGTTCTGGTTAGCAGCCTTTTGACAACCTTTTTCTTGTTCACAGATCTTTCGGTTGTTCATATGCACCTGCGCTTACATAGACGCCGGACGGCGGTTTACGGACATTGTGGGGTCTTTAGGTGCTTCGCCAATAAAAAAATTTCTTGGCGAGGTAAGATTAGAATCCGCGTACCCACGATCCGAAGGGAGGCGTCTTAACCACTGGACTATCCAGGCAGAGCACACCATAACTTTGTATAGTGGAGTATGGCAAGGTGCGGGAAAGGGAATTGAGGGTGACGAGAAGAGAAAGGAGGAGGGGAGAACGATTTAAAGAGAGAGAGAGAAAGAAACAAATAGGCAGGAAGAGAGATAGAAAGAGAGAGAAATGGACGCAGAGAGAAAGACATAGAAAAAAATGCACAAAAAAAAAAGGATAAAGAGCAATCACAGCCATGTATTGCAAGGGGTGGGAAGGAGAGTGGTGAGAGGGTGAAAGCCTTGCCAAGCCAAGACCAGTTAGGCGACCACCAGCTCTTCTGTGACCCAGTGCTGCGCGACTTAGTGAAAGCTGCAGTAATTTCTTTTTTGTTATATTGCACTGCCACCATGCCAGCATTTTCTTGATGCAGACACGTACTTCAGCATTTCTTGTTAACTCATGAAACTGCAATAAAGCCTCGATATTAATCGTAACATTAGTCTTGATGGTTGAACAGTATACAGGCGAGCTGTGGAAAATGATATGCGAATAATCAGAAAAATGCTTAGAGTTATTAACCAAAACGAGACTGAAGCTTTCGCCATGACAGATGCTCCTATATCAAAACCAATGCCGAAAAAAAATTACACGTGAGTTGTACAAAACATCATTACGAGAAAATTTCAAGATGTTCACTTCACAGCTCATGTGAACGGCGTTGCTTAGTTTCGCCCTTTAGTGTCACTGACATCTGTTTCAAGTTCAATATAAAGACTTCGAACTAAATGGAACACTCCGACAGAAGTCAGTACGTCCGAACTTCATCTTTCCGGTCTGAGGGGAGCCATCTTCCCGAGACAAAGATAGGAAATAAGAGAACTGGAGTCGTAAGTGAGCCTATATTGCCTTGCAGGCGTCATTCATCGGACCCGGACTGCACTGAAAGAACCTCCGGTGCTGCCGCAGCAGACAATCCCAGTCTATTGTGTTGAGTTCATTACTTGCGTTCTGAGCCTTTTTGTTCATGGACCCAATCCGTCTTGTTCCGCTCCGTGTTGCTAACCATGAGGTTGCTGTCCCTGTACTTACGTCACATGTCTTAGAAAGAAGCACTAAGTTGTAAATGTGGGCGGGACATGTTGCTTCCTTCAAGGGGACTGATGTCGTGCGTCGTTTATGAGCTCGGCCTTTAAACCGGAGAATTCATGCTTAGTATTACGGTTTGCGTGTTTATTTATGAATATTTTTGTTTACAGTACTCACTGATTGAAACGCAAAAGTTTAGGGTACTTTTGTTTCCAGCGTCTACAGTTTTCAGTCGATCGATCGATCGATCGATCAATCAATCAATCAATCAATCAATCAATCAATCAATCAATCAATCAATCAATCAATCAATCAGTGTTTATTCAATCAACTTAATAAAAAAATGGTTACGAAAGTATTTGGACCATTAGCTTGTGTGGCTAGTTACTGATCCAATCTATTACATGAGTATTTTATTACATGTCATTAGTAGAGGTACAGTTAATATGATTATGAATATTTATACAAGTTCAATGACAGGGGTAGCTTCAAAGATATATGTTATATATAGTTAAATGCACATGACAATAAACTCAAATTTGCTGCAATATTCTAAGTAGATAAGCAATAAAGAACAACTAAGGACATACATTGTTATCAGTGATGCTCCCGCTACACTTTACGAGATCTCGTAAGTTTGATTGTCCGTGCACAATCTACCACAGTAAGCGCTGCTCAAAGCACAAAGATAACAAACAATGCGAGCTCTGCGGCAATGAGCTGAAGCGAACGTTAGAAAATTGGAAAGGGGCGAGTTGTTGCTCGCTGCATGCGAGGTTGATTCGAGTCGCAGAGTTGAAACGTGCATATTCTCTCCCCAGGCTAATTTGAATATATTGGAGCTCGATACAACAACGCGATGCGCGAAGAGACTCTGCATCAAATGCAGAGGATACCCTCCTTTTGAATATTGTTTCCAGTTACCGATTTCGAGATCGCCCCAAAACGACACGCACAAGCGACGGCAAGACAAGAATGCTGCTTTTTTTCCCTGTATTTCGATATTCACTTTTGTTCGTGTTATTTATAGTCCTGGTTCGCGCCTCTATGGAGTGGAAGACACGAAGGGCGTATACTTCGTGCACGCATAATAAAGCACGTTGCGAATAGGGTAACTGACTGGAGAGTGCGGAAGAGCAACTCTGGAGCAATAAGAAAAAAAAAAGTGGCAATCCAATAGATAAGGCACGCGCAATAAAAAATAGGCGTGTGAGAGAACACAACAAGTGGATGGTTTATGCTTCTTTTTCTTTGTTGTATTTTTTAAATATGTGTGCACGTGCCTCAATTTTTACAAAAAGTTCAGTGAAATTCGGGTTTCGGGCTTAGCATTAAGCGAGAAACGTTGTTCGGTGGCCCCTCGTTTCATAAATTTCAAAACTGAAAGAGGGCTCTCGGGAGACTCTATTGGGGAGTCTGCTTGATTGTGAGAGCGAAAATCACATAGCGACGGGTAGGCGCCGTCGACGATGATGCTGAGCGTTTGATATGTACCGGCAAAAAAATGATTTATGTTGGCCATATTGCTTAGTGAAGTCACGTGAACGGTGTTGTACTACTTAGTAGTTTCAGTGAAGGTGAGTGAGTGAGTGGTGAGTGAGTGAGTGGTGAGTGAGTGGTGGTGGTGAGTGAGTGAGTGAGTGGTGGTGAGTGAGTGAGTGAGTGAGTGGTGGTAGTGAGTGAGTGAGTGAGTGAGTGAGTGAGTGATTGAGTGAGTGAGTGAGTGAGTGGTGGTGAGTGAGTGAGTGAGTGAGTGAGTGAGTGAGTGAGTGAGCGAGTGAGTGAGTGAGTGAGTGAGCGAGCGAGCGAGCGAGCGTGTGGCGTCGGCCTACCCTCCTGCTTCGAATATAAGAGTAAAAGGGTAGGGGGCGTTCTACATTCGTAGGACCCCTTCCGTCTGTCTAGTTTGTTTTTGGTTTTTGGTTCGGGTGTTTAAGCTCAGATACATTAGCAAACCGTAATGGCGGGATTGACAGCTACTGACGGAGTATTCATAATGAGTATATTGGCACAGTTCATTCGACATTAATACCCTGAACTCAACAGGCACGGAAGTACGGAAGTTATCCTGCGGAAGTACCCCGTTGTAGTACGTCCAAACCAACCCGCCTTCCCACCATTCACTTGGGTATGTAGCTAAAGAACTTACGCCTTACGGAACTGATTAGGAAGAACGTGAGTTCATTTCGATTCAAACAAAGTTTAGGTCCATTAGAGGCCGCTAGTACGTCCTGCGCGTTGCAACAATGAATGACCCCTCAGGGCTTCTTGCAACACACTCTCGTGTGGAGACACGGCACGTTTCAGTCTGTCGCAACAATCTCTTGAAAGTCCTACAAGCATTCCCCTGCCTATTCAGTTTCCCGATTCGGCATCCTAATGTCCTCTTTGAAGAACAACGGAGCGTAAGTCGTCTCGGCTCAGACTGGGGCAAGCGGGAAACTCGTGGACACAAAGGGATCTCTCCATATGTCGATGTATAGAGGCACAACGGGTATGCAGTACGCTTTCAGAAAGACGGTCAGCGCTGAAAGCTTCCCTCCGACTTGAACGTTACCCGTGATAATTGGGTTTACGACACAAATGCAACGCTATGCTTTGCAAACAGGTTTGTCGTCGCTACATCTCGGCACCGAATATGAAGTTCGTGGCTGGGATTAGTGTGTGTGCACGTGCCCACGCAGGGTCTGAACTTCTCCATCCTGCATATGTACGAACAAAGTAAGAATTCTAGCGTAAGAAAAAAAAAGACAAAAAGAACTGATGGAGGAGTGGAGGAGACAATAGGTTGCTCAATGCTGTTTTTGTCAATCTTTTGTTGTTGTTGTTGTTGTTGTTGTTGTTGTTGTTGTCCAAGCCTTCAAAAGATAAGTCCCCATGTATGTGAGAAGAAGGTGCAGTGTTGCTCTAAATATCTGCACTGATATTTCTCCCCCCTCTACAGTGCTGTCCTGGGTGATTAGTGAAATCAACCTGTCATACACAGCACATATGCTTGCAACATGCATAGGGCAACCACCAACACACGGAGAAACAAAAACAGATAGTGCACTGTTGAGGAAGGATACTGCTTGAAAACGACCTCTTGACAGCTTCTTCGACAAGACCTCACGAAGACATGTTCCGTTATCGAAACGGCAGGCCCACATTTATGCTTGACACGGTTTCTCCCATTAAGTCATAGCCCGCGTCGACAACCAAGCAAAACGAGGACGCATCCCCCAATCGTGACTCACCCCCATGACTTTCTGACACTCTCAGACCTGTGAAATCGAACAGTTTTTTTCAATGGAACCCTACATACCGGCAAAACGCGGTTGAATGCAGCAGAAGCATATCTAAATATATAGCGTCCCCTTAGCAAGCCACGCTCTGGTAAACAAAACAAAACTTCAAATAACGCACGCTTTTGGAACTTTTAAATGCCGCGTGCGCACCGGAAGGCGTTTGCAAAGGCGGAGGGTGATCGAAAGTTTCGACAAGACTCCCAAACGCGTGCAGCGATTCATCAATTCCCTACTGACGTGCGGCAGCAAGCGGAGCGATCACTCAAGCCTCATTTGTGGAGGGTCTCAAAGATAGGGAAGTAAACGCGTAGTTTGTTTCACGTTTTCGACGAGCAAGCGTTCTTGTGAACTCGCAGAAGATAAGAACAAGAGTAGGCGTGTAGCTTTCGCTTTTTGAGAGACTGCACAAAAGAGGGACTTGACGCTGACGATATCTATGTTCATCGACAATGCCGAACATGGTGTCCGTGCTTTGTGGGGTTGTCAACTAGGCACTTAATCTGCCTCTTTTAAAAGCTTTGAAACTTAGCTCTGCGGTCGCGTGCCGCGTACTCCGCGTCGATAACCCCGGGGGCTGCTCAGCCATTCAGCGAGAGCAAAGAGAAAAAGAAAAAAAGTGAGTGCGAAAGACGTATGCCTGAGCGCTTTTAAAATATTTTAAAGTTTCGCTTGTCGGCATCACGTTCTGTACCACTAGTCACGTGCCGCACGTTTCAAAGCGATGCAATGGTGTTGGACGGAAGGGCGGAAATGAATGGGTCGTGTAGATTACGCTAACCGAGAAAAAAAGAAATAAAACATGGAGGCAGTTAGGGGGGGGGGGGCGGGGGAGGTGTTACCGCTTTGCCATTTGCCTGTCCATTCTTGCCCCAATTTCGGAAGTCATTAGGCTCACTCGTGACAGAGTAACCCCCGAACTCTGTTCTATGGAAACCCCGTCTCCTATTTGAATCACTCAGTGGAGTCTTTTGCAGCGTTGCTCTATATGTTTAGGCGAAATGACAACTTGTCCGTGTTATGTGCGCAATAACTCCTATCTCGTATGTGCCACAGGCATTGGCCAAATTCAGTTCCTCACGACTGCATTCGATTGTTCACTAATGGTCCACTAAAAAATGAGAAACCTACGGGCGGCAAACACCAATCAAGATGTCTGGACCAGTAATGGAGAAAGCCGTTAATGAACAGTCAAAATTCACCCAGTGATAAACAACTAGGCCACATGTGTCACCTTCGCTGGTTAACCATCCATGCGCAGTGTTGAGGCGGTGCGTTTTTTCTTGGTTAACGTGCTGTGAACGAGAAAAAAGTTGCATGAGGAGAAGTAAATGAAAAAACAGTATGTGTACACATCATGCCTTCCGCGTTGTCTTTATAGTTGATTAACGTTGCATCGGCTTGAGCACCACAGCAAGATTATGATCACGTTGGTTCGATAGCTAGCCATGACGTGTGCGTATTCCAATCATGGTACCGTATGACACCATATTCTAGTACTGTGCGACGAGCACGTTGAAGAAGATGGAGCAGTGACACTGCAAGAATACTGTGACTAAAGGAACACGACACAATAATAGAGAAAAGCTACTCTAAACAAGTTGGAGATAATGGCGATAAGCACGCCGTATTTCTTGGTCGTTTGTATGCCTGGTCATTTGTATACCATGGGCAGGGGCATGCAGCGCGTAGGCAAGATAACCGCTGGTCAATAAGAGCAACGTACTGGATTCCGTGGGAAGCAAAAAAGCATTGGGGTAGACAGTAGGTTAGGTGGGCAGATAGGGAAAGAGAAAGAAACAAACAAAAAGGGGTAGAAAAAAGAGAGAGCGAGCATAGCCATGCATAGCGTAGTGCAGTATAGTATAGTGTAGTATAGTATAGTACATTATAGTATAGTACATTACAGTATAATATAGTATATCATGGGGTGGGAAAGCGAAGTGAGGGGCAGGAGGAGCGAAATGAGGAGATGAGATGATAAAGCACGGCATAGTCTTGTATAGTGTAGTATTGCACGTATTGGGAAATGGAAGTGACGATTAGAGGAGGGAAATGAAGAGGGCAACGCCACCTGCTCCGCTGCTTCGACAGTCATCGCACCACCAGTGCGAAGCTGCCACATATATTTTCTTTACACAAATGTACTTCGTGGTAGGCTTCGAAAGCGGCGGAAAACTAATATTTTGCAGGCTTAGAGTCAGTATACTTCTGAAACTCCAGCGTTTCTACGCCAGTAATTAAAACCTCGTCAACGGCCCTCTCCTCGTGTTCGAAAGAGCCGCGCATTCTTCGGTAATTATACGAGGGACTGGAAACGAGCTTTTTCGTCGGTCGGGAAGTTTCATGATGGAGTGGCTCTCGTGTTCTCCGGCTGGGGGCGGAGTAACAGCGAAAGCGCTGAAGAATAACGGGATCTACATAGCAGAAAACGACGCGATTAAAAAAAGTGTGACCAAAGCCTGCGAGCTTTGCGTGCGTTCTGCTCAGCTTACATTAGGAAGTATGAGACATGACAGAGATTAGTGTGGTTGCATATTCATTAATGGTAAGCACGTCGAAAGTTCCAACTCTTGCAACGAAGATACTCGTATACTGTAGGCACGCCCGTGGCAGCTGTTCATGAGGGTATCTTTGTGAATTGTTAGGAAACTTGAGCTATACGGAGAAGTTCTCTCACAAAACGGTGCCATCGAAAGCGTAAGAAAAAGAAGGAAGGAAAGAGAAAAAAAGGAAAGAAAGAAAGAGAACGAAAGAAAGAAAAGTAAGGAAGGAAGAAAGAAAGAAAGAAAGAAAGAAAGAAAGAAAGAAAGAAAGAAAGAAAGAAAGAAAGAAAGAAAGAAAGAAAGAAAGAAAGAAAGAAAGAAAGAAAGAAAGAAAGAAAGAAAGAAAGAAAGAAAGAAAGAAAGAAAGAAAGAAAGAAAGAAAGAAAGAAAGAAAGAAAGAAAGAAAGAAAGAAGCAGATAACGCACACCTTACCTTATATTTGCGTTGTCAATTTAGGTTACATTACCTTATCTTATATTTAATGTGATTAGGCTCGTGGAGCGTAAATCAAACTAACAGAAGGCAGAAGCAACGAAAATTGAAAGGATGGACGATAAATTCCAATTCTTTCTTTACAATCAATTCGAAGTTAACACAACATACAAAGCAACAAATGCGAAGTCGGCGTTGAGTATCTTCTAGCTCTGTGGCCCAAAAGAATGCGGTTTGCTTTCCAGCATCACCTCGTCAATGACCATCACAATGCCGCATAACGGCGCAGGCTTACGCACTCACGCGCATTCGCACGCGCACGCACGCACACAAACGCTCGCACAGACGCATGAGTGACAAAGAACAAAAGTGCATGTCGAGGCGTCCCGCAGGAGGCTTAAGCACATTTGATTACTTTTTCTTCGCCTACGTGTCCCTGATGACGTCTAAATAAGGGGGGATGCTCAACGTCCCATTGCGGCTGATGGAAACAACGTCTGTACTGCTGGTGGGCGGACAGTAGCCACGTCAGGGTGATCGTCACTGCGGCCAACTCCGCTTTGCGCATAGCTTATCCCTGGGGAGGCAACAACACGCCCACCCGCGGAAACACATGGACAAGACGACTCAACTTCGCCCGGCACACAAAACTCTGAGGCTCCTCGAAAACAGAAAAAAAAGGAACTGTAGTTTTGCCCCCTACACGTCAATAACATATAGTCAAAGCCGCTTGAAAAAGAAAAAAAAAAAAAAGAAAAAAAAACCAAGAACCCGGTGGCTTCAATATCGTGTCCTGTCAGGAATGGGCGGGCACATGCTCGTGTGACAACTCTATATTTAGTTTCATCAGAGCGGATTGACCGCAACTTACGTGGGTGTGTCAACGTTACACGGCTCGGCTTTTGTTGATGTCCCTTCCCTTGACATGTGGTGGTCCGGTATTGTCCGTTTCTGCGCCCAACTACAAATGCGCAGTTATCGAACATCAGCGGTCTCGAGTGTACGAAACGGCGGTCTGTATGAAGACGCGCCCGTCAGGATTGCTCTCCATATCCCCTCCGCTGTTCATTTGAGCCACAAGTCCTATAAGTTTTAGTAATCACGCGATTTAGCGCTGTCGTGAGGCGTTTTTGTTGTTGTGCGCACTCTAAGATAAAAACTCATAGGGTCGCTTTTGCATTCTTCTAAGATGATTCGAAGTTGAAATACCCCGCAACTGTAGTCTACTGGTTATGGTGCTCGACTGCTGACGCGAAGGTCGCGGGATCGAATCCCGACCGCGGTGGCCGTATTTTCGATGGAGGAGAAAATGTTTTAAGGCCCGTGTACTTAGATTTACGTGCATGTTAAAGAGCCCCAGGTTGTCGAAATTTTCGGAGCCCCCTCACTACGGCGTCCCTTATAATCATGTCGTGGTTTTGGTATGCTACAATTTTGGTTGACCTCCCTGCCTTTCTCTCATTTTATTCTCTCTCTCTCTCTCTCTCGGGAGGGATTATACCCGAATAATTCTCATTATCCGAAGGCGAAAGCCATGTTCTCTTTCACTTTCTCCTTAGTCGATTATAGTGATCTCCCCACCCCCGAAAGCTTTCTATGCGAAGCGTGGTTTTGCACGCTACGCATAGTTAGCTGCAAACCTTCTGAACCTGATGTCGCACCTCCGGTATCCCCCCCCCCCCCCCATGACCGAACGACGATGTCGGGTGATGACGTCAGCATGTGACATCATGCCATGGAACGCCCCAGAGACGCCGTTGTGACATCGGGACGGCGTTACAACTTTTGGCGATCTGTGACGTCGTATAGGGTCGCCATTACGTGAAGATGATGTTTTTGCATACCTCGGGTGGACGCCGACGGTCACGTTTCGTGTTAGATGAGGCATCTAAGGTCTAAGAAAAAAAAGATATTCTGTTACTATTTTTGGTGAGTCTTTACTTGCCACATTGTAACTCTGTTTAAAATACACGTTAGCGCTATTTTGAAGATATCTTTAGAGTTACACACGTGTAAAGTCAGGACTCGTGAGAAAGAGCAACAGGCAATCTTCTTTTCTTTTTTCTTAGAGTATGATAGATTGTTAGATTAATTGTGTGTATTTAGTACCCAGGGACAGTGCACTTCTTGTGACCCTACCTTTCTGACGCTGTTAAGACACAGGAATAGTTCTTTAAAATTTTTGGTCGTTTACTAGACGAAGATACGCTGCGCACATTCTTCGATGCAGGTGTTCTCGATTGACTATTTTAGAGTTCTGCTTTCTCGGCCTATATATTAACTGTACTTCAGTACCTGTACCTGGATACTGATTTTTGGCTTTAATACGGCCAGATCTATGAACCCGCGCTTCCCATTTGTGCGCTTTAGAATAAGCTAATTGTCGCAGTCAAAAGGTACCTCAGTCTACATTTAACTCATTACGCTTTATCAACTAAGCTTTTGCTGTACTAGTTCTACATAATATATTCACTTGATGATGATTGGTGAATTCACTCCGCCGAGCCCGCTTGTCATGCTAAGTCTGTCGAGGATATCAATATGATCTGTCACCAGTAAACGGCGAAGGACCCACTTGGTGCAGTCTCTGCAGACCTGAGTCGCGAGCGCGTTCTCATCAGTCGCAATATTTGCCAAAGCTTCCAATCGGCACCCTGGAGTTATGGCAACGGTCGTATTCTCCAACGCTTTCCGTAATCTTTTCTTTTTTTTTTTTTTGTGCCTATGTTTCCTTAGCTGACACTCCCGGTTCTAGTTCATTTTTCACCGGTGGACGTGACCATACCATCGGTGGCGTCAGCAGGATCAATGACAGGCCTCCGCTTCCGAAAAAGCTTCGACGCTCCCCGCATGTTGTTTATAGGCGCCGGGGTCATCCGATTGTGCAAACATGCGCGGGGTGTCGATTTCATGTTCCCGTCAATGCAAAAAAACACATACAAAAAATATATATATCAGCGCTCGGTGCAGGGACTCATTTCCAGTGCATTGGTCTCGCAGTAGTGACAGTACTTCATGCACGTCAAAAGGCTAAGTCTACTGTCTCTTTTCGTTTGGCTTGTTGCTTTGTCGCTGCTTTTTCGTCGATGTACAAGGGCCTTCAAGCATTAAATAGACTTTATTATCATTAAGTTTAACAGAAATCTGTCTATCTTAGCTTTAAGGCATGGAAGAGGCAGGAATGTAGGAAGAGAACGTTCTTTTGGCACAAGCCATTTTGCAGCATATATCTACAGGCAGGTCTCTATATAGAAAGTGTCAGAAACCTCGTATTTTGGCTCATGGTATCGTGGGGTCCTAATGACATAATATATTACAAGATGCCTCCAGCACTTTGTCTAGCACTGAAAAAATACGATACATAGGACCCAAGGCAAAGCTCATCTTTCCACTAATCTTTTCGGATAGGTCAGAATTAATGTGTCTTAAATGCTGCAGCCGCTTGATATTCCTGCGCCTAGCTCCGGCTGTTATGCACTGCCTGCCAGTGTAGTCTGTGTAGATGGAAAGGTCTTATGTTGTTCCAGTTTGGTCTCGAAATGTTTAATATCCATTCTCTCAGAAGTTGTTTTTACTTATTTAACTGAATTTTATACGAAGACTTCTTAGCAACATAAAAAAGCAGTAAACGGTCTTAAAATACAGGAACGCTGAGTTTCAATGCAATTAACACGGTGACGTAATCCTTACTCCTCTGATAACAACACCTATGACATTCGTTGCTGCGATCCGAACAAAAGCCTTCCCATTCGAGCGCTTAACACAAGCAATCGAGAGCTGCTGTATGCATACTCACTTGTTTCCTGGTCATCTGTTACACCACGGCCACAGGCCCCATCAAGGCTAACTGAAGAGGAAACAGTTGTTCTGGAGTGTCGCTTCCACCGCGTGCGGAATGTATTCCACACGTCGTGGCAACGACACTCCAGGCGCCTGTCCGTGGCTCTCATACAGGCGCCTCTCCGTAGCTTCGCCCTATTCGTTGACTACTTCATGAGCTAAGTAGAGATGTGTGGAGGGCTGGTTCACTGCATGATAGCGATCAAACCGGCTAACTGGGGTTTTTGAAGCGCACTTGAAGCGTGCTGGGTGGGCCACTATCACTCACTCCAGCCACTCGCGGGTGCAAGTATGCAGCCTACAAAGCGGGAGGAGCTTGGCTATCGCTTTAAGGGGCAGTGATGAGCGACTGTTTGCAACATGGGGTCTGCAGTGGTGTGTAGGTACTCAAACGAATAGGTACTAATTTGTTGCGGTGTTACCATGATCGCGTTTGGATTTACATTCTTCTTCAAGTGGCTGAAGCTGGGAATACGTGATATGTCAGTGTGCTATCGGAAAACACGCTGTATACGATATTTTGTGTTTTGAGATGCATGTACATTTTCCAAGAGGCTCTACATACGAAGAGAACTGATGCGTTGTGCCTATGCTCCTGGATTTTCCAAGTGAATCGTCAGGGAGCAGATTGAAAGTGCCTTCGATCAGTTGTAAATGTCTTTGTAATCCAGATCTCACAATGAAGCGCAGGATAGGAAATAAACTGAAGAAGTTTCCAGAGCTTGTTCTTAATATTATGCTTCAAAGGAATTCAGAAGTCCTGCATGCACTGCATAATTCTTATGCTTGATATCAACGCGGCCATCGCAGCCGCGTTGATATCAACGCCCCTCGAAAGCTTTTGGGAGCTTTCCATACCATGTTTCGCTGCATAAAATATAAAAAAGTTGGGTGGGTATTACACTAAAGGCTATTCGAGATCCTCTACTACGGTAGCAAAAGAGTCTATGTAGGCTAGGTCTTCTTTAGTGCACGAAGCATGACGTCAACGCACACAGACACGAAAGGTGCAAGTGCGTGTGAGCGTCTGCGTTGTTCTCAAATATTCTTAGCGAAAAAAAAATGAAGAGTATAGATTACCGAGTAGCCAAAACCAATGACATAATGGCATAGGGCTCCCGCGTATTGCACTGGAGCTCATATCTCACCGTAGCTTGCTGCAGTGAAGTTGCAGTGAAAATACATGAAAGTGACATCAATAATTCGCGTCACAGACAGCAGCCAGTTCCCGTGAAACTGCGTGAATGCCCATTCGGAGTCCGTAGAAAACGAGAAACTGCGCGAACCGCAGGACAGCAGGACACATATGGACTGCATGATCTCTATCCTGTTGGACTAAGGGTATCAGTCCCTTTCTGTCCTGTTTTCCCGCTGTCCTGCTATTGTTACCTCCCCCCCCCCCCTTTTTTTTTTGTGTGGTGTTCTCCGTTCTCGCTGTAGCTGGACAACCAGGCTTCCGTTCATTTAATCCACAGCGCTGATAAGATAGGGACCACAGAAAGAGGATGGCACGTGCGCTAGTCCTGTGCTCTTTCTGTGGTCCCTGTCATATCAGCGCTATGACTTCAATGAACGTAACAAACCAAATAGCCCAAAAGTATGTTCTCTTTAGGCTTCCGCTGTTGCTGGCGGGTTCCTCGAAAGCCGAGCAAGTCAACGACACACCATAAATGCACTCCTCGCTTTAACAATAAACCACCTGCTCATGTCAGCAAACCGTCTTTTCTAGACTCTGATCGGGCGTTTGCCGCAAGGAGGAGCGGCCGTCAGCCGTCCACTCCGATCACACGCTCTACTGGGACAGGCCGGCGCATGGGCGTCGGCAGTGGGGAGGGGGGGTGGAAAAGGGGCATTTGGTCCCCCACCCCCCGAGCCACACTTGCATCCCCCCCCCCCCTCACACACGACTTTGCAACCCCAAATGCCCCGATCAGGACGCAATGAAGCCGAGCGCAGCAACTCCCACGGCAGGTTGCCCACACAATGCCCGCCCTACCCATTCATAGTCGCCATCCCAATGAAGTGTTGCACCGACATTGTGCCCGAGCAATTTGTTCGTATCGGAAACTGCTGGAAATAAAGCGAACCCGGATCGCGAACTTTGCCTACTCGTATGAGTAAAAAAAGAGAACTGGTGAAATCACAGAGCCACTACACCCGTCGTTTGTCTGACACGGGCTCCGGACGGCCGCCACGCGTCAGTGCTTTGTCGATGCACAAGAAGGATGTTCACTTCGATCAATGTCTGGCCGCGGGTGCTCGAGACACTCGGAAAGTCTTTGATATTTTTTGCGCAGGCAACTCTAGGACACAGCGGGCGAGAGGGAGAAAGATATGTTGTATGGGAACAAGAGCGGTTCATTTGTAACGACTACAAGAGGACAAGAAGAAGCGTGAAATTATGTCATCGTAAACCAAAGAAGTTTTATCATTGCGAAACTTTCAGTGACAAGGATCCACCCTTCTAATAGTTTGGGAAGGAACGTTCTCAACGCCGCTAGTACAAGCTGCGAATGGGAAAAGAACATTGCAGGAAGAAAATTAATTGCGCTTAGTCTACAGCGACCAGGCCACGGTTGCCGCAGTTTGATGGCGGCGGACTGCGAGAGGCCCGTGTGCTTAGATTTGGGTGGGCGTTAAATAACACTAGATGGTGAAAATTTCCGGAGCCCTCCACTACGGCGTACCTCATAATCATACCGTGGTTTTGGAACGTAAAACCCCAGCAATAACTACATATACAGTGAATTCTCCTTCATTCATATTCATATACTTCTGTACGTTCACCTGAGCATGACCTGTAGGCCTGACCGCCACGCTTGAAGCCACAACACCAGCTGTATTGCCTTCTTTTACGTGCTATTGTTAAGTATACGAACTTGTTGCAGTCACAATGACAACGGGTGCATCGGAGATTGGAATTCTTAGCAAAACCCGTGCAAACATAAGAAAACGAAGAAAGATAAAGACCTTCATGATACTTGCTTAGCTTTGTTTGCTTTTTTTTTCTTTTTTTTTTTTTAGGGGCGAAGCTCCTTAGGGTGTGGGTCTGTCCCTCCTGTGTAGTCGTAGTAGTAGTAGGTAGGTAGGTAGGTAGGTAGCCACGTGTAGTGGAATGTACCCACTCCACGTGATAAAGATGACGATGACGCAGTATGGTGGAATGTACCCACTACACGTGATAACGATGAAGTATAAGCGCGTTCCAGTATAGTGGAATGTGCCCACTACACGTGATAAAGATGACGATGACGCAGTATAGTGGAATGTACCCACTACATGTGATAACGATGAAGTATAAGCGCGTTCCAGTATAGTGGAATGTACCCACTACACGTGATAACGATGACGCTGATGACCATGAAGTATAAGCGCGTTCCAGACCACACATTCTCTTTCTGCCGTGGATGAAAACGATCGAGCTTCGCCCACTCATCATCATTGACTTCGTGGATATGGCGTGATTTTTAAATGCGAATGCATTTCATAGTCGGGCTATGTCAGGCATCCGGCGTTGGCGTTGTGCGGCGTTGGCGTTGTCCGCGGAGGAGGAGGAGGAGGATAGGTTGAAGAGGTGTGCGCGCCGGCAGGTGTTAGATGTGAAGCATCTTATGGCGAAGCTTAATCCGGTGGTGGTGGTGTACGGCGTGGCCGCCCTTACTGCGCATGCGCAAACCCTTTCAAAAAAAAAACAAAGATAAAAAAACCTCCTCTCTCCCCTAGGCATCCCTCCCCGCGGCAACCACACCCTCACTGCGCATGCGCCTCCCCTCCTCTCTCCCCCTGCTACGCTCCCCCCTCTCTCCTCTAGGCATCCCTGCCCGCGCCGTCCACACTCCCCACTGCGCATGCGTACCCCACCTCTCTCTCCTCTCCTACGCTCCCCCCTCTCCCTCTCTCGCCTGGCGACGCCGACACAGGCAGCGTCTGCTAGCGTGGTTGAAAAAACCGACTGCTCGCGCTGCACAACCGTTCACTGGCCACCCCGTATATATGGCAATGAATCTTGACCTCCAAGGTGGTGCCGGTGGGAGATTTCTCCTGTGCGTTGTTGAACAATAAAAATTCGCAGCGTGCGCGTTAACTAAAAGCGGTCTGCGGCGGAGCTCGGCGGAGCTATATATGAAAAAAAAATTTAAAAAAATAAATAAAAAAAATTTAAAAAACAAGAAAAAGCAAAAAAAAAAGGCGCTGCGCCGTGCTCCCGACCGGGCTGCAGAAATTAGGCGCCTTTTCCTTCTTCAAACCACAACCACCATATATAAATGGAGTGAAGCGCGCGCGAAATGCATTCGCATTTCCTCACGATTCCCTTCGGGGGAGGTGGGGGCTTTTTTTCTAAAGCCTGCCCTTAGGCATAGTATGCGGCGGTCGCAAAAACACACGTGCAACTGTGCTTCTTGTATAAAGTCTAACACTGAAGGGTGAAACAGTCCGCAAATCCAGGCGTTGAGGCCTGATCCATGGATGTGGCGAAGACGGCTTAAATGTAAGCCTGTACAAGTCCACAGAAAGCGCGTTGAATTTACATCGCGGATTGGCGCGTACTCATGTGGGACCACTCTCTCGGGGCAACACTACCACGGCCAATATGGTGCATCGTACCCGTATTGCCTAGCTTTTATTCGTGCTTTTGCATTTGTGCATGTCATAATGAAGTATTGCGGCTGGAGTGGAAAAGCGTTTTAGAAATTTCCACTCAGTTTATGATGAGAACTGTGGAATTCCCAGAGAGTGGCAACCAACCATCCTCTTCTGTTCTGGACAGGGTTCATCTAGCAAACAACGGACACACAGAACAAAAAAATCACTGCCATATCCACAGAGTGAATGATGTTAGAGGAGCTTGCTCGGAGATGATCGGGTAACCCGCGAATCCTCCGTTCACATCTCCTACCATCATATATAGACGTGACAACGTTGTTATATATACATTACATGCGAAGCTCGGGCGGCGAGCCCGAGCTGCTGCGGCATTGCGAGCCCGCCGCGCTGCGGCCTTGGCTTCTGCGGTGTTCATGCGGCCGAGCGGCAACGAAGAGTGTTCACTTCGTGAGCTCCCGGCGAAGAGAAAGGAAGCGCACGTGCCGAGAGTGGTGTGCGTCGCCTTGAGCGGCGCCGCCATCTAGTGAGCATTCTTGAAATCACCGGGAAGCTGGTGCCTTGAGCGGAGAAGTGTACACGCCGCCGCCGGACAAGGCGCGAGCATAAGGAGCAAGCTCCTAATAGGCAGGACAAAGAAAATACGTCATCACAGCAGTCAAAGTATGCATGTTGTTCACGTGAACAGACGTTCACCGTTATGTACACAAAGGCGTGACCATGGTCAAGCAACGCTAAACACACGCGCTGCAGTAGATCACGAAATACCCGGCCCTAAAACCCTATTAGGTGGCGGGGCTCGCACGCTGCTGAAACGCGTCGTCGGAGCGATCAACCGCGACACTTCGGCGACCAGACAGCGTGTGCCTTCAGTCACTGGACCGTGTCACTATGCGTTGCGTGTTCAGGACGCACGGAAAACGGTGTGCATGTCCGTCAAGAGAAACTACGCACGCGCACGCTAAGAACGCCTGACCATGAACGTCGAAGCCCGTAGAACCTGTAGGCTCGTTAGTGGTTCTTTGTTGAATCTGTCGTCTGTCTCATTCGGAAGGCTTATGACGTGTGTCATGCCACGTCAGGTGACCCATTTTGCGACCAACATCTATACGGCGTGTCTAATTGATGTAGCCTTCATAAACCCCAAAAACGTAGTGCGCCGATGCGGCTTTCCATTAGGTGTTCTTTGCATTTTTTGCTTCACTTCTTGTGCGCACGTGTACTGTTGACCATAAAAAGCGGTGAAAGAATAAAATCTGACAGAACAATAACGGACCTCACTACTCCAAACAGGCCGCAGCTGACCCACGTCCGGCGGTCGACGCAATCTTGCGTAGCTGACAACTTGAGCGTGCGTCCAACGGTCAGCCGGTCAACTGCCCTTTCGAGAACGCTTTATGGACATAACGCTGTTGGTGCGGCGCCTGGACGTTGCGCGTCAGTGGCGAGTTAGACATTCGCACTGTCAGAACCTTGCGACACTTGCGATCGAGAAATACCCCGTTCACGTGACACATGTCGCGAGTTGGTTGAGCGTGTGAGTTTTGTGGTGCGAACAACTGTCGTGTCGACGAGAAATGTTTCGGCAGCTGCGGAATGAATGAATGAGCGAGTTTACATTAAACGAAAAAGCCAAGAAATTACGGATGAAAATGGAGCAGCCGCGGTGATATAAACCTCAACGTCTCCATTAACAAGCCCGTCTGAACAGAACAGAACTGGTGGCTTGTACAGCATTTCGGTAACAAGTTCTCTTTGTGTAGAATGGGGGATTAGTTGCTGTTTTGAAAACCACTATTTCTGACCATTCCCACTACCTGTGAAAACACTGCTCATGTTCATATTTCTAGAAGGTGCTGTTGCTGCTGCTGCCCTAAGTAATACGCGAAAGTTCATGAAACCTGCCTTAAATTTAGACGATCTGGTGCCTGATATAGACTTGCAATCTCCCGCGAGTTTGCGACGCCTTGGTGGCACACATAAAAATGAATTTTATACTAAACACCAACTTTCCTTTTCCAAACGAACCAGTTGAGGGTAGACATTCGTGGGGTATTTGACTTGCTTCATACGAGCTCATAATCATTGAGAAGCATCATAAGTTAGCACAGCTCTCAGTTCCTCCAAGTTTTCGGGTGAAACGGGAATAAATTGTATGGCTGAATTGAAGAGAATAAGCGTAATGCATCACCAAATCGGCCTCTATCTGAATGCGGATCTCACGCAACATAAAGGTGCAGATCACTTTTCCACTGCCACTTTCTCTGAAAAAAAAACGGAGAGTAGTTGACAAACTCACTGTCCATCGAGATCGATTCCCTACACATCGTAGTGCCGAAATAACGTTCTTATTTGCGCATAAAGTATGTAGGCTAATGGTGGATGTAGTTGGCGAGCTTTTATTTGTTGCAGCATTAATTCAATCCGCAACTGCACTTTCTTCATTCTAAAAGACGGGGATTGCAAGCTCGGACCCAAGAAAAAAAGTCCACACCACAGACGCCGTTAGTCGACGTCTGTGGTGTCTTGGCTTCTTTCTTGTGTCCGTGTTTTGACGTTTTGTCTTCTAGACAGGGCGTCAAAACTAGCTCACCTCTCTCTTATAAACTTTCTTCTTCTGTCAGTGCTTACGATTATGAATACAAAGTCGAAATTTCAATCGAAGCAGGTTGGTGGCATATTCGACCTGGTTGTCTGGTAAGTACAATTTGCTGACGTCTGGTGTTAACAGGGGGGCCGAAATAAACATGCGCCCTATGTGCGTGCGTGGATGTATGTGTTCGCGTCTATACTTGATCATTGTGTATTCTATAGTCAACACCCTGCACCTCGAGTAACGAGCCAGGCGATAAACCAGGCTAACAACTCCGGGGTATGGTATGGAAAAACTTTATTAGGTTCGTCGAGGTAATCATTAAAATTTGTTATCTCTCTCTCGAGGGGCGCAAGTGGAACAAAAAAATTAAGGAACCTTCTCCCTAGTGATGCCAAGCCTGAAGGAAGTGTGGAGCTGGGCAGCCTTTTTTGTTTCTCTTCGGTTTTTCTTTGTTCCCCCCTCTCCTTCTTTCTTTTTTTTTCTTTTCCAGTGCCGTCTTTCTTTTTCCTGTACTTTTATTTTTAGTTTTCTTCCTATTTTTATCGTTTTTTTTTTCTTTCTCTTTCTATTTCTCGCTTTCTTCCTCTTTTTTTTCTATTTTTATACGTGGTTTTGCCTGCGCTACGCCAAACGACGACAGTATACGACAGTTCGATCCCCTAAAGTGCTCCGCACTTGAAAGTTCTCCCTCGTTTTTTTTCTCTCTTTTTTAAATGTATATACGTGTATACTACGGAGAGATAAACTATACGCCTTTATGCATAGCTTCCTGACTGCACTACATCTGTTAACAACGGCTCTCATCGTTCATCGTCATCTCTTGACGAGAGAGACGGATTGAGAGGGAGGGAAATTTAAAAGAAATACAGGGTTTTTATGCGTAGGAAATCCCCGGATGTCTTCACTGTACTAGGCAATGGGAAATGCTGTACGAAATAAGGAAATAAGAGACGATTCTATGACGGCATTAAACAGTCAATATGACTTTGCCCATGCCCAAGTATTACGCAACAGAAACGTAATCCGTAGAACGCTGTGTATGACGACACTTGCATCTACGGTACAAAGATTCAGCCGACGCTGCTCTGAAGTACAACGGTGTTAGAAGAAAAAAGAAAAGATAAGCAACGGCACCATGCGCCTCATACGCCGCAATCTGCGATGCCATCTCCCGCCCTCGTGCGGCTGTCGCTCAAGCTGACATCAGGCCACGCGTACGTCAAGCTCGTCGACACCATATCAACGAATCTCTTGACGTCGCGTTTTCCTACGGTCCTCACGAATGCTTGTCGCTTGATTTTCGTAAAACAAAACAGGTTGCGTGCTTTCGTGAATCGCTGAGTCGATGAATGGCGTCACGCTTTTCGTGTTTTAGACAATGCCGATAAAAATCAGCAAATTGCAGGTTACGCTTCAGTTTAGCGACAGGCCAAGCGACAAGCCGGAGATGGTTGCTGATCAGCGCATAGGGAAGCGCACTCGATGAGTTGAAGGCCTCTTCCCTCTTCGGGGACCTGAAACCAACTTAGGCCCCGCGCCATCGTAGAAAGAAGCCCGTGTTTGACATGTGCTCTGTCAGGTACCGTAACGACCCAGCTGTTCACAAGAAAACCGACTGCTCTATCAATGAACCCATTGAATTAATTTTCTTTAATTATATTGATAGTTACTGGCTCCTTATCGTGACTTATGCTCCTATATTCTATCTACCCTATACGACTCTTAATATGAAGCATTACCTCCCTTGAATATGATTTTTTATTATTTTTTATAGGTGTCTCGTCCCATTCGAGCAAACGCTTGACTACCGGTGGACTGGAGGCGAATTCCGGTGTGCTCCTTAAAAACATGATGTCGCTATAGGCTAAGTGCTAGCGCAATTTAAGAGAAAGACAATTAAAGGAGAAGGCGACACTGCTTAAAATCTGTAGACTGACTAACGTAGCAGAACGCAGCAGGGCGGGAGTATGGTAGCGCAGACAACACTAAATATAACGCGAGTCGGCGAGTTGGTTTCTATCTCAAAAGCAGGCTCCACCAAAGAGAAATTAGTTTCACTTTTTCCGGTACAAAGCTCTAAGCTAGTTTCCCGAAGTAAGGAAACACGTTCTGTTTACCTCACCTTCACCGCCACACATTTCATGCGTTTGTTAGCCTGAAATATTGATCTACCTGCCATCTGCACGTAAGGACTGTGGCAACAACCATTTCGCCGAGTAAACAATAGGCAAAGCTACGACCGGCACGAAACCGCGAATATGGGTTTGAAAGGGACACGGCAAAGCACTCAACTCTGTCGTGTGCTTATGTGTCATACAAAGCCACGAAACGACAGTGACACACACGTTTTGCTTTAAGTCTCACTCGATGCAGGACTGACTCTCACTTTGCCGCTTTCTCGTCACGGAAAACACACCGGCACGAGCTCGCGAGTCTTGCGGTTGCAGCGGCGGCCAAACCACAAACAAGCTCAACGCGACCAGATCGAAAGGTTTTTTGCCCAAAACAAAAGCTATTTTGGTTTCGGCTTCGAAATGGAGCACAGAGACATTAAGCGTTCGCTAGCAAATTCTGCCTTGCTTTTTTGTTCGTAAGGAGTTTCGTTGCCATAATGGAAACTAAATAATGGAGTACGTACTACTTATTGACTGAGAACTTTGGGAAGGGAGTAGGCGAATTGACATTAGAGGCACGCCGTTTGTTTACGCCCGGATCAACGTTGCCCGCCCTCTCGATACTGCTATGGCGGTTTTGTGAAGGCAACACTGGCAGGGAGAGAAAACACACTTTGTGTGAGGTACTCGTGCGTGCATGCTACTTATTTTCCGCTCTGCTATTCAGTGGCTCGAAAATGCATGTTTTAGTTCTGCGACTGTGTTATTATGGTTCCGGTCATGCGGCTTTCGTTCTCTCGTTAGCGGGTGTAGCAATCAGCATTTTAGCGAGCAAGCATATTTTTCACGCGTGATGTCACGCTTTTCTGCTCTGTTAAGCTTGCTGTCAGAAAATATTCGGTCATTAATGTCGTGCACACGTGATTTGAGCGCGTAAACGCAACAAAAATAATAACTGAACTAATCAAGGCTTCCAAAAAATGGCTAATACTAACGTGACAGCGTTAAACAGCTAGTTTCGCAGACATTCTGGCGTCGACGCCGGTGTCGTCGGTTGTGAGCGAAGAATCAGCGTTCGTGATAGATGCAATTAAACAAGCAATAAAAACCATCGGTCAGAGTGGGAATCAAACCCAGGACATCTGTGTGGCAACCAGGTATTCTACTACAGGGCCACGCACGTGCTTGAAACTGTTTAAAAAATAAAGACCTAAGCCGATGTCATATAATGCGAGGACTATCCTCACTGCAAGCTAATATTGCGTTGCAGCAGCGTAGAGTCTCATCAGGTGTCAAAACATGTGAATTGCACAGCGAGTGATTGGTTGAAAGGCCCACCAATTAGTAAGCGCGCAGGCGTAACTAATCATCATTATCAGCAAGAACATCAACATACTGTGCAGCTGTGTCTGTGCGTGTCCTGGGTTATGGACGCGTAGTGGGTAATTCGCCAATTCGAAAAAGGAAAAATTGCGGCGTAGTGGGCACTCCGCTACAGTACTTGCATCGGGCAGTCTAGGATACCTTTAAACGGCCACTCTTACGCACACAGACATTCCATTCCATGCGGCATGTTGAGATGTCTACACAGAAGTGACGCCAGGTTAGCGATTGAGAAGGTGATGCGCACGGGGCCATTTTACGCTGTCGCGTTCTACTCTTAAAGACGAAGCTCAAGCGTGCTCCAAGTTTTTAGGGGCCAGGCTCCTTAGGTTCGAGGCCTGTCTGCCGTCGCCCCGTTGTAGCCACACAATGACGATGACGATGATGACGATGAAGAATATGTGCGTTTCAGACCACACATTCTCTTTCTGCCATCACGGCACAGCACATGGAATGTACCCATGATACGTCATAACGATGACGATGACGCTGATGACGATGAAGAATAAGCGCGTTCCGGACCACACATTCTCTTTCTGCCATGGTTGAAAATAATCGTGAACGCGCTCTCGCCCGCGAAAGGCAAAACGGCAACGCCGACAACAAGCTGCTACCCCGGTGTTGAAGGAAGCGGACGCGGCGGCTCAACGGCAAAAACACATTGTATATACTGTACACGCGCGTTGTCACTCATTTACATGCGCAAGTGTGCAATATCATGGGTGATTTACGGTAAGAACGATCCCCAGTGCTTCGCCCACTCGTCATGATTCACTTCGTGGAAATGCCAGATTTTTTCTGAAGGAGGGGGATCACCTGCGTGCGCTTCAAACTGCCCCTGGGGTGCATAGGAGATTGGGAATAGAAGCTCAATTTCCTATTACGAGTTGCTCATGTAACCTTGGTAACTCGTTGTAACTTAGTCGACAAATGTAAGCTGATGAATAAGCCCCTGCCACTTCGTACAACATATACGTATGTGTTAGCAAAGTATGTTGAAATCAGGATATGAGTCCTCAATAGCTTCGATGCTACTGTGCAGTTTTTTAAAGAGTAACACGACCTTCATGCCAACAAAACGAAGCAAATTGGCGACGTGACGTAATCCCACGGAACATTATATTCAAGTGTCTTTGTTTTTGTATTCTTATCCATCCTTGCCCACTCGTATCTTCGTGGACCCATTCATGCATCTTGACACACCGCAATAAACGAGGTTAAAAATGGAGGCTTCTTTTTATGACTGCGCTTGAAATTTCTTTCTTCAGAAGCCGTTATGGTTTACTGATGCGCGAAATTTTTTACATTACCTTTCTGGCATCCGCTACGTGTGACGCTCCGTTTCGTTGTCGCATGAGGAACACTTTTTACAGTATACGCTAAGTGTTATTACGAATGATCTCTGTTAGGAAAGTTTCGGTACACACCCTCAAAGCGGCGATGAAATTGCGTAAATTTCATCGCCGTTTCGCTGCAGTACATGTCTCTTTCATATGCTTATTATGCTATTTGATAACTCTCTACTTGTCTGCCGTCGTGTCGTTCAGTTTTTTTTTTTACACCCATGGCATTGTAACCAAACGCGATGTCCACCGCAGATTGATGGTCATGCATTGTATCGCAGATGATTTTGCCCTGCGCCTTAAAGAAACCGCGGCAGCCTTAATGAGCTCCGAGAACGCAAATCAACATAACATGCTTTGTAAGAATACTGCTATCACTTCTTGCGATCAAGGCAGCATTATAGGTTCATTAACGACGACGGGTTGGTTCTATAAAGCATCCTGTGAATTGTCGGCGAAGTAATTTATTCTGCGCTTCTTTTTTAGCATTACAAAAAGACTTACTCTGTAACTGACCATTTGAGGTGGAGAATAATTAAGAGACACATTTTACGATGCCGGCGCCTCTTTAGCTGACGAGCGTAGCATGTAAATGAAGAATGGGTTGAAGCGGGAAGTGCTTTGCGGTTGTCATTAGTATGCAGATTTATGGAATGAAGATAAAGCGAGCGGCTCGCGCTACAGCGCACTTTGTGCGATGGTTCAGCGTGTGTGGCTCAAGGAAATGCTATATTCCGCAAGCTGTGAGAAGAAAGAGAATACCATGAATCATTCATTATGACCTTTTCCGAATCCCACAGGCGCTGAGAGATTTGAAGGACAGCGTAGTTTGTGGGGGCCTTCTAACACGGTTACCACCTTCGTTAGCTATATCACGCGTGATGCTCTTAATGAACTGCAGTTGCTTACTGCACTTGTTTACTGCACTTTGTTTCGGCCCTGGCGGTGTCAATTGACACTGCCACACAACGTTTCCCCTATCTCCTCGGAAATGAAAGACTGTACATTCTTGCGGGAATACTTCTGCAATGATCCCCGCTGCGATTGACACCAAACATGCGGCATGTCTGCGGAGCCGGGAGCCACAAAGGAGAAAAAGCTTGACCAAAGTCATTGGGATCCAGAGGTGGGTAAGCTGAGGTGGGTAAGCTGAGGCGGATAAGCTGAGGCGGGTGAGCTGAGGCGGGTGAGCTGAGGCGGGTAAGCGCCATTGTCGGGACGACGTGCCGAAGCTGTTTCAATGAATATCACACTGGCAAAAAAGACGTTGGTTTACATTTTGTGTACTCTAGTGAGTTACAGGAATAAAGAACAGCCACTGAGCCCTGATGACCTAATTTGACGACATGTTTGCTAATTCACAAATGCTTCCACCAGTAGCTCAATTTTTCGTTTGTGGTCTTCTGAGGTACTAACTATTCGGAAAACACGTGCAGAAAATGTCTCCAACCTGCATAAATTATCCAGAGCTGAAAGGGTAACAGTGAAGTTGTGGCAAAATAAACAATGGCACCCAGCTTTGTGTACACATGATTCAAGGAACCTTGTTAGAAGTACCACGTTCTCTCTGACTTTTATCGCTCGAGAACAAGGTTACCCTGTTCCTCGAGAAGAATCACTAGGCTGTACATTAATGGCGTAACCAAACAAGAGTGTATAACGCCTACAAGGCTTAATACTAATAACTGGGGTTTTACACGCCCGAACCACAATATGATCATGAGGCATGACGTAGTGAAGGAGGCACCACGTAGTAGAATCATACACAGTACGTGAGCCTCTAGCAATTGGCCTCCCCTCCGAAATGCGGATGTCACAGCTGGGATCGAACCCGCGACCTTCGGGTCAGCATCCGAGCACCGTGCAGCGTTTGTGGAGAGAGGCACGCAAATTTGTTCACAAAATGTGATGTTTCGGTAGTTTACCGAATGCGCTTGTCTGGCGGCCGTGTCTGCATCGATCACACTGCCAATGCCTGAATGACAGGCTGCGTGAACTCCACAGTCTTCTCCCCACGGGCACTGGAGGAAGGTTACTTCTGCACTGCAAAGGCTGTGACTGCGCCCCTAATTTCAGATCAATGAGTGTCATTGGCAAAGAGAGAAGCAAGACTGAACGCGAAATTTGTGAAGCGTTCGAAATAAAAAAAGAAAAAACAGGGCGAAGTGTCATATGTGAGTAATCCCTCAGATTTCCTTAGAGATAAAGGAATCGCGTTCCTAGATAGCTGGCGCATGTTGCCTTGATCTCTTGGTATTTGATTACATTGTGCTGTTTGTACCACATTAACACGTTTCATACTATAATGTTAGGTGTGCAGCTTTGACACGGCTCAGATTGCCTATTTGCGAATGTGCTGCTGGTTCATGTGTGTGGGTGTGTGGTATTTCTTCAATAAACATTCATTTGTAAGCCAGCGCTTGTCCTGACTGGTTGGTCTCTTTCGCTGTTGTCGTTAGTTTCGCTCCTTTCCTCTTCTTATTACCGTAACCACTGATTACTTTCCCACTTGCTACCTTAACAACACACACACAGACACACACATGCACACACACGCACGCACGCACGCACACACACACACACACACGCACACACACACACACACACGCACGCACACACACACACACACAAACACACACACACACACACACACACACACACACACACACACACACACACACACACACACACACACACACACACACACACACACACACACACACACACACTCGAAAGAGTATAGAACACACAGAAAGGGGAGAGAGAGAAACTTCAACGACATCACCTTCCTGCTGTGCTATGAAGAGAGCGATACAGGAGCGTAATTGCGTCCCAAGGGAACCGAACGCGACTCCCGCGAATTGCGCCGGTCTGCACCCATAGCCACGATGGCTGTGCATCGCCTATGAAGCACCGCAACGGGAGACCGGAACAGCGCATAAAAACCTCGAGCCTCGTGTCGATCCGGGCTGGCGTTTCCTTAGCGGCACCACGATGAGATCTACAGAGCACGCCCCATTGGAAAAGAAGCGAATAGGAGGAAGTGCGATACTTAAACGTATCCTGAAAGCAACAATCCAGAACGAACGACGGCCTTGCCATGCTATATGTTTTTCCCCCTTGTGCATACGTGAGACAAAGTCGCAGGCCTGTACAGGGTCTCGAAAGATCGTAGGGACGTCCATGTAACTTAGTTGGGCCCGGGGTCGAATTGGGTTCTATTCATCCCGAAGTGAGCGAGGCTATCAACCTAACGGCACGGAGTAATAAAGAACGAAAGCGGGGGAGTCCGAAAGACACCCCAGCAATAAAGGGAGAGTTTTTCGTCCTTTCGTTCTTCCTCCCTGAGGAAGTAGATGTCGAAGAGGTCTTTTCTTGCCTCCATTGACGCCCTATCTGTGTTTCCGTCCTGTCGGGAAAGTTGTTTCGGCCTTGTCTTCTTGGCTAACGGCTGCAACTTGTCTCGGTGCGGATAGCGAATGTATCGGTGCGGCGTGGCTTGCCGAAAGGGGAGTTTCCAGAATGACTTCTTTCGCTCTTCGAGGATATGCGCAAATTGAGTGACCGAACGTACTTTGTCGCGCTGCGCTGCAGATGACATTTCCAAGCTAGGCCGGCCGCCCGGCCTTCGAAATCTCGCAAATGTAAATCATAGCACATGAATGAACAAAAATGAAATGAAATGAAATTCATAGAAAATGTAATGACGGAGGAACAACTACACTGACTGGACACTAGGGCTGAAATGTCGCACATGCTGAAGAAGATGCCTTAGTCATCGGAGATATGCTATGTGCTTAAGCTCTTGAACGATTTGCCTAGCAAATTAGCAGACGAAAAGTCTCGAATACGCGCTCGAAAGGCTGCTGTTTTGCTGTTATCACCTTTTTAATATTACTCAAATTCAGATCAAAGCCACCGCTCGCCATTAACTGCCCGTTGCAGGACATCCGCCAAGCTTCAAGGTTCCTCACTATAGCTCGGAGACACTTAGTAACGGAAGAGTACAATGCTAGCAAGAACGAAGACTCACACACAAACAAGGTTTTAGTTAAGTGGTAGTCAAGCTAACTTTGGCAAAGCGGCAGTTGTTCAACTAAATTGCCTATTAGTTAAAACATTAATACCTAACACCCTAAAACGATGCTATGCTGTAGCATACCAGTTTTTCTGGACTGGTTGACATCACTGCCTTCCCTTTCTCCCCTGTTGCTTGTCTGCCCCATACATTCACTTAATAGGGAGGGGGGGGGGGCGCTGCGACGAACCTCCGCCCCCCCCCCCTCCCCCCCCCCCCCCCCAATCCTGAAGGGGAGCCTTGCGCACGGCTGTAGGTATGCTTATAGTTCAACGTTGTTCAAATCCCTAGGTGCAGACTGCTCACAGAAAGCTGAATCAGCTCGCAAGTACAGTTTGAGAACAATGACTAATTTTTGGCCACAATGCAAAATCGCATGCATTGCTCAAAATTTCCCAGCAACGATATTTATAAATGACCGCTTTCAGTACGCGGAAAACCCGGCGCCTGCGAGCGTACTACATAAAGGCGGCCATCGAAGCCGCGCCGGTCACATGCGTATTCGTACACGCCGTTTTCCAGTAACTAATGCTCTCTCCATCAGGGGCTTATCGGTGATCAGAAGTCTATGATATGACAATCTTATCTTTTATCGAGGTGACTTGTCATTTCCCTTTGCGACCTTGTATTGACGCCTGGATATGAACGCACGACCGTCGTTGTTTCTCGTAGCAACTGAAGTTTGAGCTGATAAGCCCGTGTATCAAGGTGAAATTCCCGTCACAGAGGAAGGAAACAGTTAGGAGGGAGCATTGTGCAATGAGAAAGAAACCAAGACAGAGAGAAAGAAATAAAGAGAAGCAGTACTTCAGGCACGCACACTTGGAGCTTACTCCTCTGGCTTGATAGGGCAAGGGTCCGTGATTTCTTTTTTTTTTTTAGGGGCGAAGCTCCTTAAGCCGTGGGTCGTGCGTCCTCGATGTATGTAGTAGGTAGCCACCTCTCGTTTAGTTCTTGGAATGTCCGCTAGATGGCGGTACCTGTATATGATGAATATATATAGGGGCGAAGCTCCTTATGGCATCACCTCGGCGGTTCTCGGTGATCCATGCATCCTGAGTAGCCAGTAGGCACTGGATTTCGACCTCCAAGGTAGTGCCTGTGTGAGATGTCTCCTGTGCGTGATTAAACAATAAAAAAAATTCACAACGTACATGTAAAATTAAAGTGAGCTGCGAGTCGCCATGACTCTCATCGACCCTTTAGTATAAATGCGCCCGATCTTACGTCGTTGATGATGTACTGCGCAGAATTTCGTGGAAGATTACCGGTTTACCGACGCACCTCCGAAGCTTCGCCCACTCATCATCATTCACTCCGTGGATATGGCGTCATCTCCAGTTCTCGTCTCGTTTCCGAGAGGGCGCTGTCCTATAGACATGCGTACAATATGGCGGTTGGGTGAAGGTACGCTAGATGGCCTTGGCGGTGCACCTGCTCTTCGATTGCGCGGACCGCCGTACGAGTGCGCTTGCCGGATCGTGCTGCTTGGCGGACTATGGACGACGACCGGTCGTTGAAGTTTGAATAAAATTTCACACACACTATCGCTTTGATTACTGCTGGGCGAAACCACTGAAGATTTCACGGTGTAACCATAATTGCTTCAGTCACCATAACTCTCATCGACCCTTTAGTATAAACGCGTCCCGATCTCACGTCGGTGATGATGTACCGGGCAGAATTCACGGAAGATTCACGGTTTACCGATGAACCTCCGCAGCTTCGCCCACTCATCATCATTCACTCCGTGGATATGCTGTGTTTTTTTATGTATGTACTCATGTCTTCACACACACACATGTACCCACGCCGACACAGCCGATGGCGGCTCGCCGAAAGTGCATTACGATAAGTAGAATCCGGCTTAAAGGGCCCCTAAACCACCCAGAGGTCGAAATTCAGTTGTGGTGGGTAAGTTGTGCACGAGTGTACAACAAACAGGGAGCCGTGAAAATTTTTCGAAAGGGTGCTGTAATAGCGGAGTTATACGCGTTTGATCATCGATACGCGGCGATCGCTCCTTTCGCTCTTTCCATCGCCACCCTCCGTTGGTATCCTCCCCAAAGCCGGTTTGCCCTCTCGCCGAGCGCCCCTTCCAATCTCGCTTGGCATAGGTCACCGCCGACGAGCTGCTCGAAACACCTTCTACTTCCGGTTGCCGCCACTCCGCACTCCGTCTGCTCCGTCGACTGCGTGCTTGTTGGCTAACCGCTGCTACCGTGCCGGCACGTGCTCATACGAATCGTGCCGGCATGGACACTGTGTTGCGCGCACGCCTTCAAAGAATCGCCAACAGGATGGATCCGTCCGGTGACACGCCGTGCCAGAACACCTCCGCACGGGCAACCCGACGAACAACAACAAGGAGCGCGGCCAGCTGATTCTTACCGGAAGTCTTAGGTTCCTGTTCGACCAATCGCGCATGACTTGCGCTCTACGTCACCTATTCACATCCTGATGTCACGCGGAATCCGGAAGGGCTCGGAAAGGAGGAGGGATTGTTTTTTTGGAATTTGTGGCGCGTCCCGCAGCTTGTAGCGCTGCCGCGTGTGGCATCGTTGATCGTGACGGCATTCTGCACACGATGCGGGTGTTTACTTGAAATGTTTGAAAAAAATATCGGAGGTGGTTTCATCGTCATCATCATCATCATCGTCAGCCTGTCTACGCCCACTGCAAGGGCAAAGGCCTCTCCCATGTTTCGCCAATCAACCCGGGTCCTGTGCTTTTCTGCTGCCACGTTATACCTGCAAACTTCTTAATCTCATCTACCCACCTAATTTTCTGTCTCCCCCTCACGCGTTTGCCATCTCTTGGAATCCAGTCAGTTACCCTTAATGACCAGCGGTTATCCTGCCAACGTGCTACGTGCCCGGCTCATATCCATTTCTTCTTCTTGATTTCAACTATGATATCCTTAACCCCAGTTTGTTCCCTGACCCACTCTGCTCTCTTCCTGTCTCTTAAGGTTACACCTATCATTTTCCTTTCCATCGCTCGCTGCGTCGTCCTCAGTTTAAGTTGAACCCTCTTTGTAAGTCTCCAGGTTTCTGCTCCGTAGGTAAGTACCGGTAAGATGCAGCTGCTATATACCTTCCTCTTGAGGGATAGTGGTAGACTACCATTCATGATTTGATAATGCTTGCCGAATGAGCCCCATCCCATCCATTATTCTTTAGTTATTTCACTCTCATGGTTCGGCTCCGCGGTTACTACCTGTCCTAAGTAGACGTACTCCTTTACAACTTCCAGTGTCTCGCCACCTATCGCAAAGTGCTGTTCTCTGCCAAGATTGTTCCAAATTACTTTAGTTTTATGCATATTAATTTTCAGACCTACTCTTCTACTTTCCGTATCCAGTTCAGTAATCATAAGCTGTAATTCGTCTCCCGCGTTACTCATCAATGCAATGTCATCAGCGAATCGCAGGTTACTGAGATACTCTCCATTAACTCTTATCCCTAACTCTTCCCAATCTAGGGCCCTGAAAACCTCCTGTAAACACGCGGTGAACAACATTGGAGAGATCGTGTCTCCCTGCCGTACGCCCTTCTTTATTGGGATTCTGTCGCTTTCTTTATGGAGGACTATAGTGGCTGTGGATCCTCTGTAGATTTCTTGCATTATGTTTATATAGGCTTCGTCGATGCCCTGATTCCGCAGTGCCTGCATGACTGCTGATGTCTCCACCGAATCAAATGCCTTCTCGTAATCTACGAAGGCTATGTATAGGGGTTGGTTGTATTCCGCGCATTTCTCTATCACCTGATTGATAGTATGAATATGGTCTGTTGTTGAGAAGCCTGTACGGAGGTGGTTTAGTGGCCCTTTAAAACTCACATTCTACGCCGCGTCAAGGCCACATGCTTCTTGTGCGGGCCTCATAGTTTTATGCACCGGTTTTCGCATGATGCGTCACTCAGGTCTCTAAAGCCAGGATAAGCGAATCGCTCGCTGTGATTCCCAACAGAGGGGCTAAACACTTCGTGCAGCCCTACGCAAGCGCAGCATCCGCAGCGCCTTCAATGCGAATAAATTACCACGATGTTGGAGCACCTTTCGAGCTTCCAAATCTTGTTTTCGTCCCCGCCCGCAGTGTTGCTAGATGACGATAAAATTTTACAGGCCGAAAAGATGGCCACCTGCCGCAAGGCGAAAATTGCAATGTTTAAGAAATGTACAGAATTCCATATCAACCTCACAGCTGAAATCGGCGTTTTTGCGACGAAAATTCCATAACATCGTATTTTTTAATCCCTTCTCCGTTTCGAACGAGCCAAGCTCGTTTTTTCCGAACTGTTCTCAAACCATTTTGGGCGAGTGCAGCTCGTCTCTTCACGGAGGCTTTTCTTAATTTTTAGTAGGATTAAAGCTGTCAGGATGATGAGACCGTTCTCAGAAAGCTGAAAAATTCTAATATCATTTTCTTGTTTTGCTTTTATTGTTAAATACTATAGTAGGTATCCCGGCCTTCGTTTCTACGAGTAATTAACAATAAACTTCAATAAGCTAGTTTCGCATCGTAGGTGCTTCACCTTTTTTTTTTTTCAACACTTTTTTAGAAGTGAAATATGCAATACTAACTTTAATAAAATGCGCATTTTATGGAGAACATCTTACGGACAGCGTGAGTTGTCTTTATAAAGGTCCGAAAGGCCTTTCGTAAAACAAAAACAAAAGCCTTTCTACGCAGCTATGACCGTTTCCGGCAATCTGTGCAGTTTAGAGTGCATCCGTAGAGTGCAGCGATGATTGATTAAACACGCGAGACAAATACTAAAGAAAACGAACTTCTCGCTCAGTGGGCAGCCGGAAGTCATTGGACCGGAAGGACAGCGATTTCCTGACCACATCTCGGGCCCACAAGCTCAGCTGTATCTTTCGTGGCTGACGAAGAGGAAACAGTCGTTCTGACGAGGCATTCGCGGCCGGGTATCAGACCAAGAGCCAGCAAGCGTCCAGAGCCCTCCCGAGTTGAGTTCTTCTGTACACGGTTACGACTTCCGGCGGCAGGACGGACTTGTGCGTAAGGGGCGAGGGGAAGGGGAGGAAGGCGAGGAGACGTACACCGCACGATAGCGACTGGGCCGTGGTGAAAACGCGAAGGGTGGATGATGTGTAGGCGAGGGTTTGTGTTTTTATCACTCTGACGTGTGCCTTGTACTCGATATATATTTGAACAACGCACGAAATAAATCCATTGAAAGGTTGCGCTTTGTCTCGTCTACTTCTGTTCGTGTCTACGTCTTCTTCGTCGGTAGTGTTTTCAAAAAATAGCGCATGATCAAGACTTCGACATTAACCAACTAGCCCCAATCATCGCCTTACGGAAGTATTGGAGGTTTACGAGAAATAAGCTCCGATAAACACCGGATTTCCTCCAAAAACGTAAACTCCGAAAAACACCCTCAGAATTTCCATAACTCCGAAAACACGAAGCCCTAGTGCAGGGGTCTCAAACATGCGGCCTGCGGGACGCATGCGGCCCGCGAACACCTTTTCAGCGGCCCGCCGCGCATGCGACGGTCTTCGTCCCATTTTTTTTTCTCTCAGTAAGTTTGTACATAAGCTACATGGACGTGATTGGTCTCAATAATTCTTTTCCTGAGGCATACCCCATGCAGTCACCATGCTGTAAAGCGTAACCGTGAAACAAAAACTTTCTAATTAAGAAATGGCGTCCAGTTTGCCGTCATTCAGAAGATGAGTATTGATATCCTTGCGTTAAATCTCCGTCACAAGTTACCCGTATATGACATATGAGAAATGTCTTCTTCCCTTTTGCAACGTTAGCTGACATTTCGTTCAATTCCGCCTATCCCCCCCCCCCCCCCCCCCGCTTCGACATTTTCACTGTCCCGGCCCCTCGAGGGGCTAAATTTCGTGACTGCGGCCCGCCAGTTGAGGTGAGTTTGAGACCCCTGCCCTAGTGTTATCATAGGTAGCGACCATCCCAGGAACTCTGATGTCGGGCTGAATCAGTATGGCGTCTTTCATGTTCTTTCCAGTGTTCGTCAGCCTCTGGAACGGCCCAACGAAATGACCATCACACAACCGCGGAAACGCGGGTTAGGAATTCAATTTTGTCGATGCGGAAATTTTCCTGAAATACGCAATTCCTCATATCGACCTTACGCGTTGTCCCTCAGATCGCCTTTAGTCCGCTAACACCAGAGATTTCAATGAAGCACCCATAGGAAGTGTACTGTTTCCGAGCAGCTTCTGGCATCGTCCGTGTTACATATGCGCTCAGTATCCCAGCTATTCTTCTAGTGCTGCCATCTACGTGTCGCCTTCGAAGTAAAGAACAACAACTAGCGCCACCTAGATAGCACTTCCAAATCTGTATCTGGAGAATAAATACTTCCACTTCTGCTCTCGACTGGGCTGGTCCCGTATCCATCGTGGTCCAACAACAACACAAAATAACAGTCCGTAGATCGCATTCGTACGCTTCAGTTTAGTTCACGTTGGTCAAGCTTGTACTCTTGCAGGGAGTAATGCGCAATGCGGAAGGAAAGAAAATCAGCAGTTAAGGCACGCCAACCTGCGCTTGCCCTTATTTCACCGATAGGCGAAGAGCTCCTGAATTCTTTAAGTGGGCCCGGGGTGAGTATTTTGGTTTGGCCGATTGCTGTGGCACAAGTTTTAGCTCGCTAACAAACTGAGTGCGCTAGCCGCGAAACGCTGTAAAATGTAAACGATTAGCAGTGCAAGGTGCGGTTACTATGGGAAGCGTTTCGCCGTCCCTAAGCTTGCGTGAAGAGAAACCAAAATCCACTTCTTATAAGCGAAACTAGCACGGCAACTCTGGTACAATGCAGCTTCCTATAAGAGAGCAGTAAGCTCTCCCGGCTAGCTATATCGGGGCTCAGCAGGTAGTGAATTGCCACCCGTTATCGGGGAGGGTGTCAATAATCTGGTGTCCTTTATTTCAACGAAAGGCCTCCTCTATTCCTGGTTGTTTGGTTTACTTTACTCGCAAAATTTCGTCCAAATTTCGTCCTGCAGGGCAATTTCAGTAAGGGATTATGTGTAGTTTTCTTCATTGCGCTCTTCTTTTAACCTGATGCCTCTAGTATTAGCCCGCGCGTCGATTTCCACGCACAATGGCTTAAGCCATTGCACGCGCATATGCCGCCAGGCAATCATTTACCCCGCATTCGTGTATGATTCTAGCATCTATACTCCGTTTCAAGCATCAGGTGCAACGCTGCGGAAGCTATGCAAGAAGTTCGGTCATCAAGATGTCTGACAACGCGCGTCTCGCGATTGGGTTTCATCGTTTTAAACGCTCGTGGGAGCCAAGCACGAACGCGCGCGTACATGGCGTCGCGACCGTCGCGACAGGCTACAAATAAAACATCAAGAAACGAAAACACAGACGATAAGTGATCCAGAACAACGTATTGACAGCCGCATGACAGGGCTTGTTTATCTTCGAATAACAAAGCATCTTCATCTGTTAGTCAGCCCAAAGATGAAAAAGAATCATATCACAGGTGGTAAAATCATTGTACTGTTTCTTTGTGCCAACGAATCTATTGCAAGAAGTCTCGCTAGCCTCCACAGCGTTGCACCTGATGTATGAAACGGAGTATAGCTCATCATCTTTGTGCCATGTGCTACTACCAAGGGGGTTTTTAGGAGCGAAGCTCCTTAGGCCGGCACCCCGCCGTCGCCATCGCCGTTGAAGCTCCCTGGCACGGTGACAGCTGTGGCATCTCCCCCTCACGCGGTAGGATAACTGAGCTTTATGAGCGCTGGAACGCGGATGGCGTCTTCACGATGCTCAAAGCGCGAGAATACGAACGCATGCGAAACGGAGGCAGATTAGTCTCCCTCTCCCTCTTTCTTCGACTCTGCCCTCTCCCGTAAAACCGGCGAACGCGCGAAATCATCGCTTCACCCTGTCGTCCGTCCGGTGGTTGGTCCGTTGCCTGGACAATGAAACGCCGCGTGCGTCCCATTTCTAAGGAGCTTCGCTCATCGGTTGTATTCGTACACGGAACAACTGCTAGTTTTAGGAGCTTGTTCGGCAAGCTTCTTAGGCTCGCGTCTTGTCCGGCGGCGATGGCGTGTACACTTCTCCGCTCACTGCGCATGCACGTCCCCTCCTCCCTCTCTCCTCTCCTACGCTCCCCCCCTCTCTCCTCTAGGCATCCCTCCCCGCGGCGTCCACACTCCCACTGCGCATGCGCCTCCCCCTCCTCTCTCTCCTCCTACGCTCCCCCCCTCTCTCCTCTAGGCATCCCTGCCCTCGGCGTCCACACTCCCACTGCGCATGCGCGTCCCCCCCTCTCTCGCTTCGCGACGCCGACGCAGGCAGCGTCTGCTAGCGAGTTTCTTGCTTGAAAAAACCGACTGCTCGCGCTGCACAACCGTTCACTGGCCACCCCGTATATATGGCACTGGATCTTGACCTCCAAGGTGGTGCCGGTGGGAGATTTCTCCTGTGCGTTGTCGAACAATAAAAATTTTCGCAGCGTGCGCGTTAACTAAAAGAGCCGCGGACTGCGGGTCTCTGTGTCCAGTCGGAGTCTTCTGTCTCTCATTGCCCATTAGCAGCGATTGGCATGTTCCAGTAGGAAACGCCGGTCCATCACTGCGTGCTTTGCGCCTCCCCAGGTTTCTCTCCTGCGCAACGCCGCGATGAGCGCCAGCGTCAGCGCCGCCGCCAGTGTAAGCGTTAGCGCCCGCTGCTTCGCACCTACACATGGTTCCCTTTAGCGGGAGATGGTGTAATTTTCTCTTCGCCGGGAGCTCAGGCAGTGAAAACTTCGTTACCGCTTGGTCGCATGAACGCCGCACAGCAGCGCTACACCCTAAATCATTATTATTTCGCGAAGTAGAGTAGTGCCCACTATGCCATTATTCAACATTCTGCAGAAACGAGAGATACATACTACACGTCTGTAAGGTGTTATGCGCACTGTGTGCTGTGGCCGATGACGATAAAGAATTATGGCTGAGCTTTGTGTAATGGGCGGGAAGCTTTAATTCACCTACTCGTTGCGCAATTCGCATTGCGTGACGCCTGGTTGGTATGTCGCTCTTCTACCACGCTATATTACATCTGTTAACATGATTCCTTGCTACACGTGCCGCCTGTAGAGGGTCTTTTTGCGAAGGAATTTGAAACACCGGCGTGGCTCTGTGATAGAATATGCGACTGCTACGCAGTAGGCCTGGGTTTATATTACACCCAATTTCGGTTATTTTAAGGCGAAAGCCTTTAATGTCTCATGCTCACGTCCGTCCATCCGTCCGTCCGTCCGTCGGTCCGTCTGTCGGTCTGTCCGTGCCGTCCGAGCCCTGGCACGGCGCCAGGTGGCCGCCGGGGCGCGGGAAACGGACGCCGGTCGCGTCGAACTCTACAGCGCTCGCGCTTTGCTTGCGTAGCATCGCTGTGCCCAGCGTTTGGAATCGTTCTGACTGACACCGTCTCAATGGACACGCGTTCGCGGAACACACTTTGGAATTTACAAAGGGTCCGTCAATCTAAGCGCTGGAACGCGGATGGCGTTTGCGCGATGCGCAAAGCGCGAGAAGATACGAACGCATGCGAACGGAGGAAGATTAGACTCGCGTCTCGCTGTGATTCGCGGTAAAAAATTAAAAAAAGAAAACACGCACACATTCGGTTTGTGTGTTATCCCACTGAGAGTGTAAAAGAAAAAAGGCATGGCATAGTCAGTCGAATGGCCACACGTTTTAGCCGTACACACTTTGGAATGTACAAAGTGTCCTTCAATTTTTTATTATGCCGGCGCATGCATGGCGTGTGGCTGAGTGCACTACCGCAGCATGCTGTGGAGCGAGTGGTCGCTGGTTCGAATCCCCGGTTGGGTGCCTCGGAATTTTTTCTTGTGGTATATTTTTCTTTGCGTTTATATATATATATATATATATATATATCCGGGACATGAGGGCAACGGCGGAGACAGACGGCGACGGCAAAAATTAGCCGAGAGTGTTCATATAATTGCTATCGCAATAAAATGATCGTTGATTGAAAACAACGCTCCATGCTCAAATTTGGGAAAGCAGTAAGCTGACCTAATCATCACACCACAAAGAGTCGCACTGTCAACGGAACCGAATTAATGGGGTTGACAAAATGCTGATCTTCGATTTCAGCAGTAACTGTGACGCAAGGGTCTTGGATAATCTTTGGCTCAGATTATGCGTTCAATTTAAGAGTCTGCTCGACGACGACAATCAACGAAGCGAGGTTTCATAAGAAACGTGAAACCTTATATAAAACTATCGATTCTTACGAGCAGGCGCCGCAACAAGGCCTAGGCTACCACTACAAACGTTACCCGCCTTCGCACGGGGCTGTCACTGAATCGGGGAAGTGGGCTGAAGGAGTTGGGCTACAGGAACTGCAGGCGGCCTTTAGCTGAAGAACAGCTAAGGTACAGCTGCAGAACTGAGATAAAGAAAAATCCGGTGTCCATATAATGTAAATTGAGTGACATCAATTGTACATCGAAATGTAAATTTATTTCGCCTTCCAGTTGTCTGACGCAATTCGAGCAGGATTTAGAATTTCGCCAGAGTGGAGGATATACCTCGAAAGTGAATCTAAAAACCCGCCATCTCAGTGGTCGCAAGATACCATTTTTCTCGCATCGTGTGACATCGGCGGCGATGGACAACTACGCCGCCAAAATCGGCTGCTGTGCTGATCTCATAACATATTTCCCTGCAAAAAATCATTAGAACGTTACCACTCTTCCCAGCGTAAGTACTTCAGAGCCTCAAACACTCATGTATACTATGTGTATATGCTTCTCCAAACGCTCCTCATTCTCATTCGAGAACATGCTCGCACACATGCGCACACAAATTCAAGCGCCCTTCACATACCGGAAAAACGCGGGCAAGCGAAGCTAGGCGTGTGCCTGCGTGACTTCTACTTTCTTTCTTTCTTTCTTTCTTTCTTTCTTTCTTTCTTTCTTTCTTTCTTTCTTTCTTTCTTTCTTTCTTTCTTTCTTTCTTTCTTTCTTTCTTTCTTTCTTTCTTTCTTTCTTTCTTTCTTTCTTTCTTTCTTTCTTTCTTTCTTTCTTTCTTTCTTTCTTTCTTTCTTTCTTTACTTCGCCCACGTGCGTAGCAGCGCAACGTTTCAGTTGCTGCAGGCATCAGCGACGCTTATGCCTTCATATAAAGACAACAATGAAATGTGGCAACGTGAAATGAGAAGTGACCTCGATAAAAAGATGCGATTGCCATATCAGAAAGGGCTGATTGCCGACATGCCCACAATCGAGAAAACATCATTTATCGCAAAACGGTGCATACAAGTACGCATGTGACAAGCGCACCTTCGAGGTGCGCTGGTCACATGACCACCAGATACACCACATACCGTACACCAGATACCGCACCTCCGAGGGTGGTATCTGGTGTTCTCTAAACACGACGTGGCCACTGAAGCCTGTCAGTTATAGCTAGAGCTCCGTGTTTTTGGATTAATCCGAAAAAATCCGATAAACACCCGCCCGCCGGTAAAGCTTTTGGCAATTCGTATTCATCCGATAACCTCCGATTTTAAAAGGACATTTTCAAAGTTCAAAGGGCATTTTCAGAACTGAGAATCATCAGTCGAAAGGAGCGCACCTCCATCAGCGGCAGTAACTTCGTACAGTATGTTTACGTCTATTACAACAAGCTTGAAGGTTGCAATACGAACAGGCGTGTGTATACATGTTTGTGCGGTCGAACCTTCCAGGCATCTAAAATACACTTACTGGGTTCGCATATTTTAATGGTCAGATATCATTTCATCTAAGATTTCAGCATTGAGAATAATAATAATAATAATAATAATAATAATAATAATAATAATAATAATAATAATAATAATAATAATAATAATAATAATAATAATAATAATAATAATTATAATAATAATAATAATAATAATAATAATAATGATGATGATGATGATGATAATAGGTCCTTTATTTTTCTTCAAGAAGATGAAGGAGGCTGAGAGAAAAAGCTAACGAGCAGCTTGACTCGCTCTTGCCCCCCCAAAAGTACACTTTGGCGTTTATACAGCAGTGCACATGAACAGCCTTATTAACAGGGTAAATTCACAGCAAGTTAGAAATAAAATGAAAGAATGGAGACGCAGGATTATCAGCAACAATGCAAAGCAATTTCATTGGAAATAATTATCAGTAAGACCACATTGCACCAACTTATAATGCAAAATTACATGCCTAATTTCGGAGAATTGGGGATTTTCGAGAAATGAACTGCGATAAGCGCCGAATTTTTTCGCACAAAATAAACTCCGAAAAACACCCTCCCACTTTTAGGAAAAATGAACTCCGAAAACACTGAGCCCTAGTTATTGCAAGCTTCGCTTGAAAAAACCATCGGATATTGTGGACGCTATCGTGGCTATCCCACTTGAGCGCAACGCGAGGACCGGGCACTACGGGGCATGCATTAGGGCGTCCTCTTTGGCCCTAAATGCGGGGTTGTCACATCAATCCACTGACGTGTGACATCTGGTCGATTTGTATGCTTCCTTATGTGCATCGCTGGAGATTCTTCGGAGTATTTCTCGATCTAATCATCGCTTTTGTAAGCCCCTGTCACAACGGCTTTAGACGACCACCCTCTAGCACATCTTCGACGTTTTGCCAGTTACTTTGTTCTCTCTCTCTTTTTTTTTCCTATTTGTTCAACGAACGCCAGAAGATGTGTTCGTGCGACTTTTCCACTGCGGTGCAATATTAATATCCCGCAGGCATCTGCCCGATCCGTCAAATACGTAGTGCATATTTATCAACACGATTGTTGTTGTTTTTTTTTTCGCTCGCACATTGTTTTGATCCTTTTCAGACCTTTCGTATGGCTAATAACGGTTGTTTTCGCATGCATATTTCGTGAGGCATTTGTGCTGTCATAGAATTTTCCTGGTCTAGGCTGTAAGGCGGGTTCTGAACGTTTGATTGTGGCGACATTCAGTCCCATCTTCCTCCCATCCCGCTCACTATGGTTATGCTTTTCTCTCCCTCTCTCTTTACACCACTTCCCCTTCCCCAACGCTGAGTAGCAGTTAAGACCAAATTCAGACCCACCTCAGTTTTTCTACAATAATAGAAATCTTCATGAAAAGCAGCGGAAAATGTTTTGGAAAAATAGATTTATTGGAGATATTGCAATAATGCCTCAAAAGTCTTCAAAGTACGAGAACTTAGCGCCTTCAAAGCACATCCCTTGAACACTGACACATTTTTGCCAACGGCTTTTCTATGACTCGATGGTTCCCTAGTGGGCTGATTCCGGAAGGTCCCCAAAGGAGCACCGACTAGCTTCTTTCACAGCACTTAGGGTTCCGTGGTGGTGTCCTTTGAGGGAGGATTTCACTTTCCGCAATAAGAAATACTGTCCTGGTGCCAAGTCTGGTTTGTAAAGTGGTCGGGAAAACATCACGATGTCGTTTATCGTCAGGTAGTCAAGTATCGCGAGGTACCGTCTAACCAACACAATATTTGATGCACCGCTGTTCAGTCAGCGCGGTATTTCGCGCTTGCACCGAGTCACCCGACATGGGTTCACTGAAAAGACGATCTAGCCTGAAGGAACGCTTGCAAGCGACTGGCGCTTGGCCCGTCTTGAAGATCGCATCCCCCACCATAGCGCATGCGCGGTGGAGCGCGCTACGACATGCAGTTACATCGGGAAAGAAGTGTTAGCGATACTTCTTATGCAGACCTTGCAAATCTCTCTTTTGATAGGGTAGCCAGCCAGCCTAACATCTGGCTACCATACCCGTCTTTCCATCAATTCCTAACGCAAACAAGCCACGCTTGCTCTTCGACTAAGTTCACACCTGTTCAGAGTTTGTTCAATGTGGTTTATGCGCAAAGCGGCACATGGTTTGACGAACCCCTATTCGCGACATCTGTTTGCACTCCTACCCCGAATGCAGCTACACCGACTCCTGCGATGCGTGAGTAGAGGCGTGAAATGAGCATCCGTGTGAAATGAACCAGGCGTGTTTTTCTTTGTCAACGCTGAAAGGGTTGAATGAGTCCATTGGAGCGCGAGACACGTAGAGCGAAGAAGAGAAGGGGGGATATGACTGAAAAAAAAAAAAATGCAGACTCTCTCAGTCGAACTTTTCATTTTCCCTTCATGTCGTAATGCTTACTGCTCCCACTATAACGCTTACTAGGGTTAGCACGAGTCACTGCGCACATATTTCACGCCAGCTTGTTTAGAATCGCACCAGACTCTCGGCTAATTGGTTTGGACGCTAGAACTGCCTAGAGTGGCAGATGGTGGACTATACGATTGTTTTCCGTGCGGGAAGAATATGCTTTTCCAGTGTTGTTCGTTTCCCATTGCTTGAAAGTGGTACTTAAGAGAAACGCATAATTTTCTATATATGGATGTTGTTTCCGAACTTTGGTTGACTTTCTTCGTCCGATAGAAGTTGGCTACATCCGGCGAAGAAGGTGATCGGTGTTACGGTTTTCTGTCAGAACTACTGCACCGGTTCAGGATCATAAACGTAGTTCTACCCCCTCCAATACTTTACTTATCATCAGCTTTCTAATTTAGGCATTGCCTGAATCACCAGATGTACGCGGATACAAAGGGCGCAATTCCTGAATCAACGCCAGCCGAACAATTGCGTGTAGTTTGTTTTTTAGCGGAATGAACCTTTGCGAGCACCTCACTTTATAAAAATGCCGAGGGACCAACCAGGAACGAAATAAGAATAAAGGGAAAATGGAGTTAAGTGAGAAAAAGAACGTAGCAATGATTTTTGTGTAATTTGCAGCGATCGAAACTTATAATTCTTAATGCTTAAATGGATTTCTACTAGGCTGCGTGATGGATTAGTCTAGTCCAACGTCATTGCCAGAACCCCGAAGGTACATGATAAACATTATACACTTATGCGGAGATAAATAGGTAGTGAAGGAGAGAGACATTAAAGAAAGAATACACGCAAGGTTTTTCAAGCACCATTAGAAAACGTAAACACCGGGCAACGCCTGCCTACTTTTAAGCGTGCACCGTTGCGCAGAAGGTATTAGTGTGGGGATGCCAAACAAAGCATGAGCCGGGTAGTGACATGAATGCTACACTGGCGCAAACATTATATCGAAAGCGTACGGGTTACAAAGCTTATGTGTCACCTTTAACTATTTATGCGTGTGTCGTTGAAGCCTGTCACTTTGGGCCCCAGGGAACATGCTAACGTGAAGACCTCACGATGTCGCACTTTCTAGCCTAACAATTGAGGCTGCATTGAAGGTTCATAAAGGGATGCAAATATTCTGTAACGCAAACATGTTCGACTGCTGAGCTGACACGCGAATATTCATGGCGACGTAAAAGATGGGGGGAAGGGGGGCAGCGTAATTTTTTATTTGGCGCAAACTACATGACTAAAATTAAAGGTGTGTTTTATGCGTATAAGTATGTTGTGGACGTACTATAAAAGAGTAAAATATAGCACGGAATATGCCGCCTCCTCTTGTCAAAATTTTTAAATATAGATGTACCATAATTACGAACCCGTCTTTGAGTGTAAGCGGAAAAATTCTGTGAACATTCATTTACTATTCCACTAGCATCGCTAAATCAATTTATAACCAAGCGCATAGTTTATTACTCAATTCCTAGAGCTGCTTCTTTTTCTGCGGCTAGATACCCCGTCAAGTCGCGGTAGTAAAAAAAAAAAAATCAACGAAGCGAGCCTGCTTGACAAAGACAAAGATTCCATCCTCAAAACAGCGCAAAGATTGAGGCGGAGGCACACAGAAATCCAGAGTTCGTCAGCAGTTGTACATGTCCTTACCTTTTGCGCTGTTTTGACGCGATTTGCCCTCTATTTTTACGACGGATTCATACCAACTGGCCCAACATACGACGCTTCTGACGAACTAGTTCTCTTGCGGAGTATGTGCGGTGCCCGTCTCCCCATTCAGACTCATTGTCTAGCCTCGGTCGAGCATCGCGCTACATCCCGACCTCATCTGAACCCCCGGAAAGGGTTGTAATGACCTCGTTCACGCTTAAGTGGGCTCGCATCCGAAACCTCATCGCTTGAAGACGAGACGGGCTTTCGGAGCATCCGGCTTTCCATTTCTCCGAATGAGCTATACGTCTCCATAATGCCAGTGCGTTCTCGCTGGTCACGGGAACCCCAACGAGGACGTAGTGTTTGCGTGAGTAAGGGCTTGAAGAATAGGCAGCAGCATCGCTGTAGCGGCTCTCTCGACCAAATAAATGACTGTGTCAACGTGGGTTCCTATAGATGGCCATAGTACATTCGCACTCCCCCTTGCGCAGGGCATTACGCGATTTCGTTACGTCGCGGAGCTCGGCACTTTGGAGCCCTACGAAAGCTCCCGCGAGAAGTGCTGCCGCTGACGTTTAGATCAGGTGCTTTTCTGGGGTTGATGGGCGATTGCGCCAATTTCGTAAAGTGGTCGCATGTGCCCTCTATAGCAGAGCAAGAGAGAATGGGCGTGAAAGCGAAATAGAGGGAAGGTACGGTGGTAAACCACGTGATTGTATAAGTCACTCCGCTGTACTTAGCCTAAGAAACAGAGGGTTTGAAAACCATGAGTCCGCTTCGTCCCCCTTCATCTTACTAGGGCGGAGGAGTTCGTTCTTAGAAGGCTTCGGGCAGGGTTGGCCTTTACACCGGCTGTTGTCTCAAGGGGGGAACTGGTTGCGATTACCACTGAGTGCTACTTGTACATACTGCTCTAGTCCAGTGATGGAAGCAGATGCATACCATCTTACATGGACATACCAAGGGTTACTCTTGGAACGCTCCCGTCACCTTATGCAAGCCGGCCTTCGCTGCGGAGACACGACCGAGTATGAGCGCTGAATAGATGATGACAGATTCTACAGGACACCGCTTCACTTCATACAGAATACCGGTCTTACGGCCCACATCTAATATACACGCTCAAAATGTTAAGCCTAAGGACAAGTCTATGTCGAAACGAAAAAAAAAAGGGGGAAGAGAAGCGGACATTAGAGTTTATTTTAGTTTACTTGTAATAAAAGAGGACAAGGTTTGCTTGCAAGCTAAGTCAAAAGGAGGTAGTCATGTTCCGCGATGAGCCTTTTACCTCGCTATAGCGGCAGACGCAGCGATATATAAAAATCAGTACTGCAGTCATCAGCCAGCTTACAAAAAGATTACGCAGTGCGTGACGCTAGCAAGCAAGAGACGAGTGTCCCACAGTCGCCGTCATGGCTACGGGTAATGTTGGCTAACGCTCCCAGGTGTACGTGCACGGATATACCCAGTAAAGTGAATGGTAGGATGGCCATCCCCATAGCTCGCTCGAATGGTAGATCATCGGACGTGTTATCCTAACATCCCAGGCACGGTCCCTAACAGCGGCAGGTTGTCTCTTCCTGCACTTTAATTTTCATTTATATCGCAATCAGCACATTGCACTTAAGGGTACGAATAATGCCCCTCAACTTCAATGTCAGATGGTTTCATTACGTTCTACATAACAAATAAAACAGGCGCGTTGATCAACCGAGCTTCCTTAGTTCAAGAATACTACAGCAAATGCAGCAGGAAAATGCTTCCAGGGCAGTAAAGTAGGCTTTCCAAACGCACCCAAGAATGACTTCTGAACCCAAACCCAATATTCAGACGATTGGATGGGACGCTACGCTTTATATGCTGCAATAGTGGTTGAATCACTTCATCATCAAGTGACGGATTCGGGCGCGGTTCCGGCTTCTTTACCGCAGGGAGCATTTTGTCCTGCATAAAGCTTCGCATGGCCTCAGAAGGAAGCAAATAGAGGCCTTGTTGTACATGAGAGGATGGACAGAATGCGGCTATTCCCCTTCAATAAATGCGCTGTCAAATCGGCGTGCCGCTATATTACGTAAATTGTTCTCTCGTCTTTATAATAAATGAACATGTCATTGCCGGTTAGTGTTAGAGGCAAAAAAAGATGCCGCGTTACCCTTGTTGCTCTTCTTGTTGTTGTCTACCTATTAACTAAGACTCACGTCCATTGTTGGGGTTGGCCAAGAATTGGGTGATTTTATAAGTTCTTACAAGTTTTAAGACTAGGGTAATTTATAGAGCAGCGATGTTACAAAGTCTCATTGGGCGAGCTCTCCCATCCTTCTCGTCTTACTGAGTGCAGTGAGCGAGTGCTGGAACTGTGCTAAACCCTTCACTAAGCGTCTCGGAGACGGACTAATGTGCGAGGCAATCGCCGAGTTGAAAGCAGTCGCTGACCCCTCTACAGCACCCGCAACCATTGACACCCTGATTGCGTGGCTCTCAGAACTTCCACAGGAAGAAGGCAAAAAAGGACCTTTTATCCACTTGGCACGAGTTACGTGGGCACCCCGTTGGCGCTGATTCACGTTCGCGTCGCGACGTTGTTTGTTGCTTCTGAGGTCGTTAACGCAGGGAAGCATCAATCGTTGGCATGGCTCGTTAGAACCCCTTGCCTAATGTGACGCAGTCCACTTCCGGCGAAGCATTGTGCCAGTTCTTTCACACGCTTCGGGAACACTGGTAAAGGCAGGGTGACCGCCGGATGACACTTGCTCACAGGACACCATGCCTAGTATTTCTCGAGTTCATTTTTTTTTTCCTGAGTGCATGCGTATATTTGTATTAGATGTGTGCCGTAAGACCGGTGTTGTGTATGATGGGAAGCAGTGTCTTGTGGAATCAGTTTTTATATATCTGGCGGTCATATCCGGTCGTTTCAGTGTAGCGAAGGCCGGTTCACAGGAGGTGCCACGCAATTTGGTAAGACAAGTCGCCTCTGCGCAGAGCTATAGACAGGCCTAGCCTCAACGCACTAAGCGCCACAGCGGAATACATACATTTAGTGCGGCGACTATGTAAATGTAGTCTCCTGCAATATTGCAGGTTCAAGTTGTAGAATCGCTCGCGCATATTCGGGGGGAGCATAATCTTCGCACGACAATGTATTGGTGTGAAGTTGAAGAAGCATAAATGAACAATAAATGATCAATCAGAATGTAGCACAGTCCACTCCTTCAGAGCCCGCTTGTTGCTCTTGAACATTGAATTCAATTATGAATCAATGAATTAATCAACCAGCCAATTAAGAAATTATTCAGTCAACATTGCATAAATTAATTTTGTGATGAAATCCTGAATGCTGAAAGAAGAATACCGGTTTGCATGGCTACCGGGATTCGTAGAACCGGCCTCATGCACTGCAAGCAGCACATGTATTTTTGCAGCGTATGGCTTGCTAAATACGAAAAGTTACGACAACTAAGGCCTCTATGAACTTTGTCCACTATTGGTACTCAAGGGCAATCGAGAATGGCTGTTACATATTGCATCCCCAACTTGTTAAAACTGTATTTTATATCTTGCACCCTTGCTGTTTTACTTGTGCCAGCATTTCAAGCTCACCAGTTCTGAATACATTCAATGTTAATCCTCTTTACAACAAAACAAGTCAATGTCTTGCTTTTTATATGCCGCAAGACAACCTTAAACCGCGTGTCGGTTGGCTCGCTGCTGTGTGTGAGAGGTGTCTTTTTTTTTTTCGTGAAGAAAATGGCGTGCATCAGTTCGAGGTGCGTCTGATTGTACACTACTGGTATCTCCCACTGGCTGCAGTGTTCTTTGTTTGATTCTGGCACCCCGCTTCTTCGCTCACGTTCTGCATCCTAGTCTCACGACAACTTCTATCCCCTTGAATTAGCAATCAAGTTGTTATCCTTTGTGTGGCATTCGTTCTAAAAAACCGCGTGAGGACAATACGGTTTCATTTCGTTGATTAACGACAGAAAGTTTAGCTATTTGGTACGGATTCATGACAAAAAAAAAATCGGGGCACACCTTAAGCCTCGCTTTTAAGAGTTGAAAGCGACAGCGATATCCGGTACCGAGTGCGTACTTCAACCCCTTAGTGCATACTTGTTATGCACCCACTACGTGGTATTAAGGGGAATACGCGCAGTAAGGTGTGTGTGTTTTGTAATGGGTGGCCGGCTTTAAACTACGAATTTGTTATGATAGTCACATGTTTACGCCCGATGGGAATGTACGCTTGTACCAAGCAATATTACTGGGATATTACATGTTATATTGCGATGCCTATATAAAGGACGCTTGCGTTTGCTAAACATGAAAGTTATTTTCACTGCATTTTCAAGCAGAGGTGTGGCTGCGTAGTAGAACACCTGCTTTCCACGCAGGCGGCCTGAGTTCGATCCTCAATTTTTATTATTTATTTTATTTGCATATTTCTCGATTTTTCGGTCACGGCAAAGATCATGATTTTTCTCTCTCAACCAACGACGCCGACACCGACACCGACGCCGACGCCGGAATTTCTGCGAAACGAGCTCTTTAACGCTATCGCGTTAAAAAAAGAACGCTGACTTACAGAGACACCAGCGATGAGCTCAAATCTCCTCACTTTTATCCATGCAAACTTCTTTATCTCATTTCGTTTACTTCTACCGGGGCATACAGTGCGGCGAGCTGTTTTCACCGCAACGTAGCTTTGGTGGCAATAAAGAGATGCTAGAGGGGTTCTTGACAGCATCGTGAATGACTCTATTCGCTTTTTATTGCCATCCAAGCCACAACCGCTTGAAAAGAAATGCGAAACAGCAAAGATTGCACATGCTGCAGGGTTGCGTTTCTTTCCGTCGCGACAGTACATTCAACTGGCCTACGCACGCGAGTCCTTCTGTTGGCCCGTGCACCTGTAAGACCTAACCCTATCCCTTTGTTATGCAGCTGCGTGCGTGCAGAACGAAACAAAGGAGATACAATGGGAGCCGCGGGCTGCCTAAATTGAAGCAGTCGCTAGGCGGCAGGTATTGTTTACCGGTGTCATTCCTCTTGTTCTTGTATACATCCGTATGCAGCGATTTCCAGTTGAATCTGCTTGCTTGGCAGAAGCTGAAAAAAGCTTTGGGATAACTAAATCAATAGATGGCGTGAACTTGTGTAGTCGTCTACTTCGGCCTGCCTTCATGTGGGGAAGAAGAAGAAAGAATCTCTTCCCTCATTTCGAAGGTACCCTTTCTGCTTGCCCCAAATATCTGACGAGCAACCAACCAACCAACCTTTCTGCTTGCCTCTGAGTGCACGTTTGTTTAGCTTATAGTGGTGGCGTAGCGCTGAACCACTGCTTAAATTATAGATGTTAATCATTATGTAGCAAACCCATGGTATCTTGAGCGTTTCAATCAATCAATCAATCAATCAATCAATCAATCAATCAATCAATCAATCAATCAATCAATCAATCAATCAATCAATCAATCAATCAATCAATCTATCTATCTATCTATCTATCTATCTATCTATCTATCTATCTATCTATCTATCTATCTATCTATCTATCTATCTATCTAATCTCCTACGTCTGGGTGCTCTCGTGATCGCTTCCTTAACTTGGTGTAGACCAAAAATGGTGTGGGAGGTAAAGAGGGTTTGACGAATGTGACTGTATGGTCATGACATGAGTAACATGAAAATCTGGTTGCGTACGTCGTCAAACCCTTTCCTCCAGATGCGTGTGGCGCATACCCGTATGCCACGAGCCTCGGTATGCGGGTATGCGCCACAATAATTAATCGATGGTTTATATTTACCCAGGAATGGCGTAAACAGTGATTGGTAAATTAAATGCGAGAGCATTGGGGAAAAAAGACACCGACAGTATAAGCCCGAACAATGCAAAGAATAAAAAAAGGGATCCCAGCTAGAATCGAACACAAACATTCTGCGTTGCAATCAGGCATTCTGACTCAGAGCCTCGCCAGGTCTGAGAACTGCATTGGAAAAAGACCCAACACAGGCGTAATGTTGGTGAAAAGTGTTTTGAGGTTGCAGTGCTGGCTATCTAATTTGATACCAAAGCAAAAAACATTACATATTTACTCCTTTTATACAGGCAGCATGTCGGGCCAAAGTCCATTCTGCTTCTAGTGTCGGCTCCAATTTTAAAGCAGTGTAATGAACATTACATTTGTATTCCTATGATTCAGCAAGCTATATTCAAGCGTTTCTCCACCCCCGAAGAATGCGGTAACGAAACATGCATAGGATATTCACGTCATCGCACCGTAAAGTGCACTTCATTTCGATAATACTGACGTCTGTGTTATAACTTGAGTGCTGACATAAGTTGCCCTTTAAACGGCAGTGTTGTCGACGTGCCTCGTAAGCCCAAAAGGTGCACGCAACTTGCATACCTCAATTATAATAATTAACATAGGCGTGCGCAGGGTTCCCCTTCAGGGGGGAGGGGGCGAAGGTTCGTCGGAGCTCCCCCCCTCCCTATTAGTCAACGTATGGGGCTAACTTTCTTTCTTTTTAGGCTCACGTTATAACAATTATCCCGAATCATTACCAAAGCCGTAAGACTGCTTCTTGAAGTCTGCGCCAAAGTAAATCAAAAAGCTCTATGGAATATAGACGTTAAAACGAAAACAGAAAAGCCACGCCATGGTTTTATTGGTAAACGAGAGACGAGAGCAGAAAATTACTTCCAGACACGCTACACGACGCTAATAAGTGTTCCCAACCCCTCTCAGTGAAATCAAACATGCGAGAGCACGAGCGCATAAACGAATGGGAGGAAAAAGTCGACCGCGGCCGGCAAACAATGACGCTAATGCATATCGAACCTAAGACACAAGTTTGAAGCTGTCCTGCTCTAATGAACAGACGCTTTCAGCCACTGCCTTCTAATGGTGAGATTCAGATTTAATGAGCAGGCCTGCGTGCCGGGAGTTTGCATGAATACACAAAACGCGAACGCAGTAAGATCCGTAAACAAAAGCTTTCGATGTGGCAGGCGTGCCTTTGCACTTCTTTGTTGAGAGAAACATGGCAGCCTCGACCGCAGAACAGTATTTGACTGACATTAACACAAACAGAGACCAATTAAAGGCGCATTTTGCGACCATACGAACGAGTTCTGCATCTAAATATGTTTCAAGTTTCCGGTCGAGCGAGGCTGATCTGCGCACGCCATTACTAAGTGCATTCCCGTGTTCGTTAAACGATCCGTTTGCGGTCGCTTGTGATCGAGCCAGCGTTACCCTTGCAGCCGTGCGCCAATTGCGATCAAGATATAATAATGATGGGACGTTTGCTGGGGTAAAAACAATCATATGAGGGCGGCAATGTGGGATTATTGGTATTGCAATCTACTTGATGGTAGCGCAGGCTAAAGAAAAGGACAGCAGAAGGCGCTGTCCTGCGCCGAGTGCGCCTTTTTCTGTTGTCCCTGTCCTTAGCCAGCGCTACCATTACGTAGAATGCATGTTGCGGTTGTCAACTTGCTTTCTTAGAGAAAAGCACGCTATTACAGCGGACAGTACTAGTTTCTGACGAAGTATTTCCGTGCGATATAACCAGGCTCCATATTCGCACGCGGACTTACCTTTATTCGATTGGAGATCACTAGTGCTGGAAATTGCGTGCGATTTGTCACATTGTCCGCCTCGGTGGATCAGTGGCTAGGGTGCTAGGCTGCTGACCCGAAGGTCGCGGGTTCGATCCCGCCCGCGGCGGTCACATTTCGACGGAGGCGAAATGGTAGAGGCCTGTGTACTGTGCGATGTCAGTGCACGTTAAAGAACACCAGATGGTCAAAATTTCCGGAGCCCTCCACTACGGAGTCCCTCATAATCATATGGAGGTTTTGGGACATAAAACCCCAAATATTATTATTATTATTATTATTATATTACTATTTGTCACGTTAGAATGTTTTGTGACACCACAGTGCTTTTAAAACAAGGCGTAAAAATGTTATAGAAAAAAGCTTAGGGAACATGCTCGGCTGGCAAATGCTACGCAACTGCCACAGCAGGCTCATTTGGGTAACTGGTGTCGGCGAAAGTGAGAACGAGATGGGCAGCGCCTCAATACGAGTTTATGATAACGTCGAAGTCGTCAGAACGACGAAGGCTCAACGGATTCGATCAAAATGCACTTTGCATCGATCAAAAGCCAGTTTCTATCCTTCAAAAGGCAGTTTCGATCTTTAAACTGATTCCGCGCTGAAAATATTTTTAGATTTTGCATTCCCTACACAAAAACTCTCCTCATATGCTCATTCAGGAGACACGTAAGTGACGAGATATGCAGAGACCGGGGGGAGGGGGGGGGGAGAGGAAAGGGGAAGTACATGCAGTGTTGGAAAAAGGAAGGAAAGGAGAAAAGAAAGTTGCAGTTTCGTTCAATATGCGTCATATTGTGTGTGCCGCTAGGACGAAACGTAAGAGCACTTCTTGTGTATTCTTGCGCTGTTGTGCGATAATTCCTCGAAACGGGAGAAAGCACTCGCTGACGGAAACTGGGCGTGGCAAAACATTTGACTATTTTCGCAGCCGAAACGTGACATTTCCTCAAGTCTTATTCATGAACGTTTTCGGCACAAGCTTTTTTTTTTTGTTTCTCATTCGCTCTTTTCTCTTGTTTTTTATTCTTAGAGGCATGAACGTATGCAGCTGCATAATATATCCGTGACAGAACGTGGCCTAAGACGACTCGAACATGGCCTAAGACGCAATCGCCTAAGACGACTCGAAAGCGAACGCCGTCTACTTTTTCTTCTCAGTGGATCTACTAATCTTCCACTTCCACCCTCCGAAAGCTTTCTGTACCTAACGTGGTTTTGAACGGCCTCCAGGACTGGTGTCGCTGTCAGCTTTCTGCAACACACCTGGTTTACCTCTGCCTCCGTGATCGACACACCTTTGATCACTCGGCGATGTCATGTGATATCATCATGTGACGTCACGTTATGAGGCGTGATATGGACGTCATGTTCATATTACAGATTTCGACAATTCGTGACATCACGATGACGGCATATGGTGAAGTTATGGCGCGATTATTATTATTATTTTTTTTTTTTGCATAACTAGATCTGACGCCTCTTCGCGTTTCATCAGTCGTCTCAAGGTTCTAAGGCCTCCGCCTGAATTAATCTTAATTGTTTTCCTGCCACTGAAAAGAAACCTCCGGCACACTTGAAACACAAGTCTTACGAGCAATCACACGAACCGAGATCGCACTTAAGTGCGATAGCTGAAGGTGCTACACTGGAAAGTGCCGTTCATAACAACGGAACGCTTTTACAGACTTGGCTCGATTAGCCATGGCTCGATGATCGAAATCCGTTGAAAGCGGCGGATGCTAATGGTACTAATGGCTCTTACATGCAAATGTGTAGTGGGCAGGAGAAACTAAATCCGCGGTTCACATAGCACAGTTCGACTACGCTGAGCTCACTTTCAAAGAGCTTTCTCTCTCACGAACATCGATTTCAACACGTCGTGGTTCCCGTACCATCGCATTCAAAGTTATTTGGTCTGTGCGTGAACACATTTCATCCGTGAACGATCAGAAGTGGCAGAAGTATTGCGCCATTTGATTTTATGGTAGCGAGCGCGGAACAATTCCGCGTTGTGTGCTGCGCGTCTTGCACCGTAGTGGATAGGTAGTGAATCAAAGGCGGCATGACACAGAGACTTCAACCCCGTGACTCAATTCAATTCAGTTTATTTCGCCATTAAAACAAAAAACGTGGCAGCCGCGGAGCCCGCGGTAAAAACTAAACTATGTTTCGACAGTTTGACAACGCTGTGGACACGGCTTTGTCAAACGGCGTTGCCATACTTCTACCACTTCTGATCGTTCACGAACGAAATGTGTTCACGCACAGACCAAATAGATTTGAACAGGAAGACACAGGAACCACGACGTGTTTAAATCGGTGTTCGGGAGAGAGAAAACTCTTCGAAAGTGAGCTCAGGGTAGTTGAAGTGTGCTACGTGCATCACGGATTTCGTTTCTCCTGCCCGCTACAAATTTGCATGTAAGAACCATTAGCGCCATCAGCATCAGCATCCTCTCTTGACGTCAGTCGACGTTTTAATTTTTTTACATTATTGGACCATCGTTGTGCATTACGTCATTGTCTAGGTCACGGGTCTCAAGCTCACCTCAGCCAGCGGGCCGCAGACACTAACTACATGTAGTCCCGCAATGGCCGAGGCTGTGTGAAGCGGGGGAAAGGAGCGGGGTGCTCTTGAACAAAATGACAGGTGACGTTGCCATTTGAAAGGATCCTCTTTTCCCATATCTCATAGATGGCTCATTTCTGAAGGGTATTTAACGTCAGGATTCGAGAAACATCGGTACCGATCTGCAGTATGACTGAAATCGACTCCCATTCTGAAGTCTACAGTTCTCGGTCTACGGTTATGTTTCAGCACATGTGACCTAATGAATTTTCTCACTAAAAGAATGCTTGAGACTGGTCATGTCTGTGTTGCTCATGAAGATACCTATTAAGAAAATAAAAAATAAATATGGAGCGAACACAGTCATGTGCAGGCTGCGAGCCGCAAGCGAAAGCTTCGCGGGCGGGTGTTTGAAACCCCTGGTCAAGCTTGATTTGTGCGACTTCTGCCATGCGGCCGACATCAGACAACACATTTGTAGATTATACATTACTGCGTGGTTGTTCTGGAAGCTGTAGAAGTGCATGGCTGAAAGTCGTCTGGATATAATATGGTGATCTTAGCGCTAAAAAAGACGAACACAAGTGAGAGACAGAACAGGCGCTACTAACAACCGGTTCATTGCAACGGTTACAATGAAATATATAGCACAATGGTGCACAGACGCAGCGAGCGGATATCAAGGCAACACCACCTGTAAGTCTACAGGCGTGTCATATCAAAAAAGCCTAATTTCGTTTTTGTACAAGCAGATAGACGTGTCATTAACACAGTTACTTCCTTTTTTCTTTATATGGTACGCCTCCCAAAGTTCACGAGCTGATTTGTTCCGGCTTCTACCATGTTATGTAATCACCAACTCGCCCCACAAGTCCTTATTAGGTATATTTTCTGGATATACTTGGTGTACAGTGCAGTCAAGTTCACTCCACCGCTGTTCGAATGGAGCCTGACGTTCGGTTTTTAGAATGCTGCCCACCGCGTCCGCTAATTGTACGAACTTTATTAATGAACTCATAGGATTGTGACGTCAAAATGACGGCATCACATTAAGATTTTTTCATCACCCTTGTTGTCGTCTACGACGCCGGCGGTCACTTTATGCGTTTGATGAAACACTCATGGTTTTCGGCTTAATAACAAACGTACAAAAGTATAGTGAAAGCAGTGGAGATCGACTGGCGAGTTGTGGGATTCGGATACGCCACGCGGGGTTGCCGGGAACCAAGCGGCGGAAACATCTATAGGACATCCGATAATTGGAAGCAATCGGGGACAATGCGGGCGCACGTCGATTGGCATTCGGTTAAGGAGCTGAAGTGCAGGGCAGCGTTGCAACCCTCTCGCGTTCCAAGAGGTCGTTGATGATCAGTCCCGGTGGCACGTGATGCTGATAGTGACGTCATCGTCGGATGTATTGATACGTTCTTGCCTTTTGATTATTTTGCCAATGCAGCTTTCTTACATCTAAGGTACATTTGTCTTCAGTGGCACGGGTATCCAGTGACACTAACACTCAGCGACATGTGGTAGACCAGCAACTTTCGGTTTGTGCGAAAATAAAACAATGTATACATATTTAGAAATGCACATCATTAAAAATCAAAACTGCCCGAAATCTATTGTTCTGGTCCAAGTTAACAGGTGCATAGGATATTTATTTATTTATTGAAAAATACCTTACAGGCCCGAAGGCATTGAGTGAGGGGGGTTACACTGAAAGCACAAGTAAACTCATATTGAACAACGCTACAGTGCAGGTTAATAATAATAACAACAAAATACATCGTAACCAAAATAACAGAGCAATCAGTCATCATATATAATTCAACAGTACAAAAAAGAGCAGATTTACGGCACATTCATCAAAAGAGAGCGCAACACTTCACAGTATAAACGCTTGATAGGTAGACGATAAAAATTAAATAATAAAAAAAAAGAAAAAAACTTACAACGCTATATCGTGAAAGTGCATTTCAAGTGTGGGGATAGATACGATATCGGAGCATATTTACTTAAGATAAGGGTCAATTAACTGTCAAGGTAATTAACCCTTCCAGGCGCCGCCTATTAAGAACTGTCTGTAAGTGCGTCAGACTTGCACAACATTATTTCAAGGCACTCGATTTCCTATTGCAAGAAAAGTAACGTCATAATACGTCGGTTTATGCGTTTAATGGTATCTAATCTAAGTTAAATCATAATTAAATATATATTAAGACTGAAGTGACTGATATTCTGTTCTTGCATAAATTGAAGCAAATCGCTGGCTAGAAACATGGTGCGAATTCGTTTTCGGTTATGTTCATTTCGAGCAAAGAAAAAATTTACTTGTGACGGGGCTCGCGGTAAAGCGGCACGTCGAACGACTCGTCGAACATGGTATAGCGTCTTCAGCGAAGTGATCATGTGCGACAATACACTGCGAAGTGAGGTTAAACGAAGACACAGTTATTACGTAGAAGATTCAATGCCTACAACCCTCAATGTATATTTGCTTTATATGAGCCACTAGTCGACACAACTCGCAAAAACAAGTGATGTACACAATTGTGTACAAGTCGTCTCAAAGAGTTAATGAAACTCAATTGAATGAGTTCGTTGAAAGATCACAAGGTTTTTTTGTGAGCAGCGGAGATCCTTGAGGCACCTGGCAGTGAAGATATCAGTCACGCACGTGGCCTCAGGAATTTGCTTCGGAAGCAAATCTCGAGGGCGCACAAAGTTAAACCAAGAAATACACCAGGGAACAAAAAGGCCGAGGTGCGAGGGCCACTATCAAACACCTAAGTCAAGGTCGCTTCTACTTTTATCGCGATTTCGATGTACCGCAGAAGATGCTTCAGATGTTATGATAGTCATATAAAAAAAGGCGTAGGTATTATTGAGCCACACTGCTACCTCGAAGAAAACAAGATAACTTGTCGAAACATCGGCGACGGTCACACCCCCCCGTTCAAGGTTTTTTTCATTGTCTTACAACGCTAACGTATACGCTGTCTAACAGTTCCCATCCTAGCTGTACCGCCAGTTGTCTCAAATCTGCCGTTATAACACAACTTCGCTTGAAGCCTTCTAAACAATGGTAAAACTTTCTCTCAACCCGCGATCAATATGGCCAAGGCATTTGCGAGGCTCACGCGACGGTGCACCATCAAAAGAGAAGCACCAGCAGCGCAACAGTCAGAAGTACGCGCAGAAGGCGCACCCTGCGAAACAGATGTTCGCGTTCCGGTCAAAAAACGTTTCCAGCGAACGGCCGCGTCGTACACAGTCCAGGCTTTCTCATTGTTTACGACTGCAGCGCGTGTGCGCAACGGCGTCGCCTAATTGCAAAACACAGGCGTTAAGCCCGGACTGCTCTCTTTTTCGTCTTCGTTGCCAGGAGTAGAGGGCAATACGTCGACAACTCATCCGGGCATCCTCACAGCGCGCATTGGACCACGTGTTACGCATGGTAGATCGGTGTATGGCCTTTCGTTTCTATTCGAAACGGTATCAGAGTGAGTGGCTGAGAGAGAGAGAGTGCGTGTGTGAGTGTTAAGTTGGCAGGCTTGAAACAAAACGCGAGGGGCGGCAGTCGGGCGGCGCGCCATCTGGTGGGCGCAGCGGGCTCTTCAGCGTCGCGTTCATTAGAGCGTGAGCTGCGAGCTTTCGAGATAGCGAGCAAGCAGGCGCCGCGGATCGAAGGATTGAGAAACGAGGGGTTGGGGAGGGGAGGAGTTTGGTGGCGCGAGCGGTAGCTGAAGCTGTACGGCTGGCACCTCTGTTTTTATGACCGCTGAAGAGCAGGGCAACATTCGGCGGCACTGTTAAGGACTGGGCGGCGGTGCGCCGAGGCAGGCAACCCTTCCCGCTCGGCCACTAGCGATGCGGAGTTTGAAACTGGCCACATATTTCACGCTTTCCTACACACCGCCCGCGCTTCCGCTCCCCTTTTACTCCTCCCTCTCCCTCCCCCCTCCTGCCCCCTCCCCAACACCCCGAAGGGCGCATTTAAACCCTAATTCTCATCAATTCAAAGGGCACGCGTAGAGTGGCACTGTCGCTTAGAGGAACTCGACGCGAAAATAATGCCAACAAACGCTGCTAGTGAAAACAAACATCTAATACCAACGCGCATGCAGCTAAAGGGACAGCGTTGGCATTGTGGGAAGGAAATCGGTGTATAATTTTGCACCAGGGAAATTAGGACAAACAACACTCTGTTTTTGGTCGTAGAGGGGGCCAGCAAGCACTGGTAGACGCTAGCAAGTGGCGAATTGACATGAATGAAAGTCGCCGCGAGGTAGACTGGAAGGAAAAAATAAACAAAATTGTACTACATGCTGAGTTTTGTGGAATGTATGTTCCAGTAAACGTCGAATAACCCACAGAAATGGGAGAGAAAGTCATAATTCCAGAGGTTGATTACTCTAAAGCGCATCATATCAATGCATGCGAACGGTAGCTGTGCCTTTTTTTTTTCTGGTCAGCATGCGGAAATATAATGCGCGCTGGTTGGAATTCTTCGGCTGCATAGTTAATAGCCCCCTCGCAGATTCTTAGTAAAGCTGCAATGATAACGTAGCTCGTAAAGTCTGTATTTTTTTGAAACGCATGTGAACAATGCTATCTCCTCTACCACCATAAAAGAAAGAAAAAAAAAAGAAACAAGAGGAAACGACTTGTCACTTGATCGCGGTAGATTCATTTGAAGCAATCCCTAAGAGTTCCACCGTACCTTGAAATTCAGAGCATGTCCCTCTTCTAAGAGCTCTAGCCCGCCTCTCTTTTTCCGCAAGAAAGAACTCTGCAACGCAAGGCAGCTGCGATGCGATGTTTTTTTTTTTTTTTTCCCTCCAAACTCTACCTCGGTGTGCGTCGAGTGTGCAACAACACTCGATCGCAGCACAAATTCTGACTCACACCTAGCCGATAAAACGGATTGCCTCGCTACCTTAATTAGCGTCGGCGTTATTTATGGCCGGCCTCTTACTGCATCTTGTTTTCGAAGGCTAGAGTTTGGCCCCGCTCGCATCATGCATCTCGTGGCCAGCGTTCCGTGACACGCCTACATATCGAATAACCGGCCCCCTCTTTCATTTCAAGTGTGCCCTGCGTTGGGTATACATAGAGCCGGCGACTTAATTAACATTTCATGCCCCAGCAGGTGCTACTGCGCGTGATGGTAAGGCAATTAGTTCTTAGGTATAACAGCAGAAACATAACGAGACACAGAGACGACACAGGACGGAGTGCTGTGTCTTCAACACTCTGTCCTGTGTTTCGTCTATTCGAAAAAACGTGGGTCTGTCCAATTGTGCTTAATTATGTTTACGTTACGATACAGCAGCACACGAAATAAGGACATTGGACTTACCATAGGGAAACGCATACGTAAACTGTTTAGCTGATCTTGCGCAGCTCAGTCTGACCTACAATACACTACTTTCAAAGGCTTGACGTATAACCTTTATTCCGTGTTTATTTAGCTTAATGGCACTCATGGAAGGGAAGAGTATCCATTCGGAGGAGTAACCTTTGATGCGGGTTTTATTATTTCTGGAAGTTTTTTAGTCATGCTTACTCGAGCTGCTTCCCACGCATGAAAAAAAAAAAAACTGAGAGAAGTTTACACTAGCCGTCTAAAGCTTCAGAAACAGCGAAGCTGATTGTTCTTAGGGGCTTAACGTGGCCTCCTTGGGGAATATTGGGTCTTTCCTTGGCGTAGACAAAGTAGAGTCTAACTACAGCCTCTGAAAGACCATGCAAGAATGTCCAAACACCAGTGCCAGAACTAACATGCAAAGCTGGCTGTGGCACCTCCGGCAGAAGCACGGGGCCTTTCGTCGCTTGTGCTCGGCTCGCGCGGCGGGCAAACTCGACGCTGCGGCTGCGCGGACTGTCTCCGTCTGTGGGCTCGTGCTAATAGGGTCTTTTTAGCAAGTTGCGGAAATACGGTACGCATATACGGTACGGTATTACCGTAGCGCTCCTCCTTTCCCGGTCGTCGACCTTTTGCCGGTGAAGACGCCACAACACAAAAGGTTTTTCAAAAATTACTGTGGGGCTGTCAAGCCTCATTGTTGCCTGTCAGACTACGCATTGTTAACGAGACACCTGTCGTTTGGAGGAAGCACTGTGACTAGAGCGGGGGAGCGGCAAAAGCCCAACGAGCGGAAAGGAGGAGTGCTACCGTACTGCCTTACCGTATTTGTGTACCATATTTCTGTGAGTTGCTAAAAGACCCTAATAAGCAACGACGCGGAGGGTTTTTTTGGTACCGCCCGACGTTTTACCTGGAGCTTTAAGAGCCTCACTCTTAGAAATCTTGAGGTGACTCTAATCCATGACTTAGATGTCTGGTAGCGGCATCAACACACATGCGTTCGTGTGCCCGGGTTTACTCTGTGTGTTTCGCGCGTTGCCGTTGCGGATCTCGGAGGTCACAGAGAAAGAAGCGCGGGGTTCAGATCTGCTCCGCCAGCTGACGCAACGATCCTAGCGGCTCGCAATCTTTCAACGAACTCATCTAATTAATTTTCCATAATTATTCTTACAGTTAATTAGCTCTTAAGTAAACTTTTGCTCGGATATCGTATGTATCCGATATAACCTTCAACTTGAACCAAAACTATTCATTTCTATTTGGAAGACTATTTTAATAAATGTTCGGGAAACCTAAAAAAAAGTGCACTACCGGATATGCTTGGAGGAAAAACAAGAGTTTAACTCGGTGCTCATGGCACTTAAGTGTGCGTATATTTCTCACCTATTTTGTTTTTCACGCTGCCAAGTCCCATATGAGAAAATAAACCTCCTGGGGCCCCATCCACGCCTTAGTAGGAGAGGCGGTGAAACACCATTGAAGCGACTGGTGATTTATGTGTGAGGATTTTCTCTGCTCCCAACTCTATACGCTAATACCCCGTGACAGAGAAAGTGCTGCGCGAAGTAATCGTGTGCATAAAGGGAACCGCCCAATTGTATCTGTTATCGGCCCCCCCCAGTGCTACTGCCGCAATGCACATTTCCCGTTCTATCCCTCAGTGCGCAATGCACTTTCGTCGTGGTAAATCCTCGCGTCATCTCAACCCCAAAAGGGGTTCTAATGACATCGTTTATACCTAAAAGCTTACCTCTATCTTCTGGAATACGCCTTTGGGTTGCACAGTTATGCTGCTCGGTGGGTGTCTAGCTTCACAATAAAATAAAAAAAAGACGGGTGCTGAAGTGTCGACCTATTCGTGAATGCATTCGAGAATGCGCCATTCTGCTTGAGAAGTAAGGCTCGAACGAAGCTTGCCTCGCCAGGCGACAAAATTTGAGGAGGGTTTAGAAGTGCTTCGTGAATGCGCTATTTATTCCGCGGCGTTGTGCTTCTGCCTCTGGCGCTATCTATCGTCGATGTTTTGTCACAGAAGCTTGTTAAGTGAAGTGCCTACGGTCATTTGATTAAGCAGGAAGTAAGCTTCCACGGTTGCTATAGATAAATTCCGAGGCACTTACGAAAACGCCATCTTAAGACAGCGCGTACACACGAACACAAAAGAATAAATCAACCGACTACACGAGTGCTGGTTCCTTGTTTATTTTTTTATTTTTTTGGTGTGTGTGTGTTCCTGTGTATGCGCCATCGTAAAAATAAAGATTTACCAACTCGCCCAAATAGCCACCTTATGAAAACGTGGCATTAGACCTATTTTGGATGAAGATCGAGACATCCTTGTGGTGTTAAAGAGAGATGTCCTGAAGTAAATGCGTTCAAAATAGAGCATCAGTTTGCGGCGAAATGGTAAAACAATAAGTTTGATTTTAGATTTCCGTTATCACGCACTGCTGATAGAATATTACAGCAAAGTTTTGCGAGACATGGTTTAAATACAATCTCTTGATAAGAAAATTGCTTCTATCTAGTGCTTCAGTTTGAACAACTTCTGAAAAATTAAATAGCCTTTAAACTTATAATCACATGCAGCCTACTTCATGCCTTAAAGGGACCCTGCAGAACCAAGCGTTTTCAAATGGAGCTTCCAGCAGGGAGGCAACATCACAAATTTAGGCTGTGTGTTCTTTCTCTCTCTCTTTCTTTACTCTTCTAACTTTCAAGCTCCCCCATCCGTTTCCCCAATGTAGGGGTAGCATACCGGTTATTCTAAACTGGTTAGGAACACTGCCTTTCCTCTCTCTCCTGCTTTCCTTTATCGGCTGTGCACTGAATTATTCCTATCACATAATCATAACTATGCTACGCCGGGAGCCGGACAGGTTCGGTACTGAGCAGAATGGACAGTAACATTTGCACAGCGTTACCCTCTTGTCATTCCGCGTCCCTCACTCCCAGCATTCCGTGAATTCTGCGGTGGAAGCCCCGTCACTGGGAGATTCCGACCTTTCCATATCCCCGTTATCGATCACTTATTTAAACGGTGCAATAAGAGCCCTCTCGTAATGCATTGTTCGGCGACGTAAAAAAATTATTTCCTCCTTTCTTACAATGCACTCAACAATCCTGAGTTTTCCGTTGTTAAGACTTGAAAGGCAACCCTGGGGCCTCTCCGTAACGAGGCCTGGCCGAGTTGGCGTTGGTGACTCCGAGCTAGCATGCATAACGGCGGAGAGAGATCTTGGTACTATGGGTTTAAATAGGAAGGGAAGGAGGAATAAATAGGCGGAAGGACAGGAGGCTAGCCAGTTCTTAGATCGTCTAACTGGCAGCCTGGCGGGCTTAAATAAGAAGTCACCACGCCTCTTCTGCATTCGCCTTGAGATGACTGGAAGGCGAAAGCCATCTTCCTTTTCTTCCCAGTCCATTGTATTCATCCAGTCGATGTATCGATTAATGTCAGTATTTGATAGCTTAGCCTTCTATAGTCTAGTATAGCAATGGCGTGGAGAAGAAAAGAGAAGGTAAGGAGGTGAGCCGGAGGGGAGAGGGCGCCACTGCGTCACAAGGAAGGTTTACTTTTCCGCCATAGATGCCGAGCAAGCAGCGCGTTTCCAACCCTAGCTCGTGCTTGCCCGTGGAAGCCAGCATCGTCGAAGGGCTGACGAATCACGGCTCCGCACTTATTGAAGCTTTCACGTAAAGTGAAACTGCATACATCTTTTTTGTCAGTCGATGTAGTGACCCGGTCGATGTATTGATGAATGCCTGTGTTTACTCAGTATTAGTGACCCGAATAAATAACGTGATATTGGCACCAAAATATTGGCCGTCGAAAATACGAGTGTCACTAACAAAACATCGGGCAGGCAAAAGAAGCTAGTTGCGTGTTGACAAGCTAGGGGAATGCGATACATACACACATACATACATACATACATACATACATACATACATACATACATACATACATACATACATACATACATACATACATGCATACATACATACATACATACATACACACACACACACACACACACACACACATACATACATACATACATACATACATACATACATACATACATACATACATACATACATACATACATACATACATACATACATACATACATACACACGTGCGTGCGTGCGTGCGTGCGTGCGTGCACGTATAGGACAGTCTACACGCAATGAAAGGCGACGGGCTGATTCAACCCCTGAAAATTTCTCAGACTTTCTCAAATTCTCGCTGATCATTTTTTGAGACCATAAAGTGTCGTAGACAATTTTGCACTGCGGCGTAGGAATTGTGCGCTCTACGGTCACCAATATAAACGAGATCGCCATGTTATCACGAAGCCGCTTGCGAATGCATTGAGTACTCTTTGGTTCCTGCGAGCGTTCCGTTCCGTCGCTACAGTTTATGCGCACAACGTCATCGTTATCAGGAGCGCTGCTATATTATTTTTTCTGTTTCTCTCATCAAGAACACCATAATAATTTACGTCGAAACCGGCAGTAAGAGGTTGACATTTAGAGGTTCACTCGCCGAGGCTCTCACCTTTTATTGCCGGCCAGCTTTAATGACTGACGCATTACACCAGCGTCCTGCGCGCTATTCCATATCCCTGTCTGAACAGTTATGAATAGGGAGATATAAGTATAGCACCTCGATGGAAAGCGAACGATGCTTCTAAAAGCTTGAACTTCAGCTGTGTCGACCGCTTTCCCGATCTTTCTTTTTTCTTTTTTTTAGTTTGACACGCTTCTGGGACAGGCTTTTATGGACCGCAAGGCTTATATCGAACATTTTCGTTTTTCTTTTCTAATTCCGCACTCACGTCCTCAAGCTTAAGTACTGCGGATTTTTTTATTTCTTTTTTTACTACTTTAAACAACCCTCCCCATTTTTACTGCTAATAGTGGTGGCGTACGCTGTAAAACTTTATTGCTGAGTGTGAAGAGCCATAATTTTTGCTTTAGCCGTGTAATTGAAACGGCTTTAATAAAGGAAAGTATTCCGAACGCTGTTGGAGTTCTTGAGATGGCAGGAGGAGAGGGTGGTACGTTTTTGCACAAGAGAAGCAGCAATATTTTTTTATTACCGCTAGGTTGCCGCGGATCATATCTCTATGCAACGTTGTATCATGCTTTGTATCCCATCAATGCGCTCAGTATCTCCGCAATATATATATAAAAAGAAATGTATCTTCACACATAACTGTTTCTTGTTCCACCACCAGCACCACTCGCATGGAAATCCCAAAAGGGTTCAGTTACGATGCCACAAAAATGTTGCGGAGAGGTAATATTGACCGCCTGTTCCGCATACGTTAGGGGAAGCTGGCACGCGTACTCTACTACGCTCCCTGGTGACGAAAAGCAGGACGGGAGCTTAGCAAAAATAAGTAGCAACAGGGTGGTCGCTCACGTTTCTTTATATCGCTGAGTGCATAGAGGGCTCATCGTGTAGCCAGTCATTTCCTTCAGCGCTTTTGCCTCTTTCCTCGATGCTCAAACTGAGCTGCGCTGTAGCAGTACGACATTATGATGCACCAAGTGGTCCTATCTGCAGTACTTGCATAGAGTGATGACGATAACCTCTGAGTCTGCGAATCCACCGCATATCACCCCTTCTGTTCAACAAAAGATCTGTTTAAGCCGGCCGTTCCGAACTGAAGCGTGAAAGGAATTACTTTGTCTCGGGACAAAAAAAAAAAAAAAAAAAAAAAAAAAAGAGCGAGAGAGGCGATCTTCGCCAAACAGTCGAGATACGAGGAAGACGATCGTATTAAAGTTTAATGCACAGGAGATGTCTCCAAATTTGAAAGTGTATCGACACGCGTCGCTATACATACCTACTCTATGATAACCTGTGGCGTGGATTTCCAACTTCTTCCCTTTCTCTACGTCGGCACTCCTAATCTGGCCGAGCATTTCACCTATGCGAGAAACTTTATCCCTTTTTTAGTTCTCAAGTTTCGAAGAGCAAGTACCATCACGTTCCCTTCCATCATACCAACAAAGATAATCGAGGAAGCATGCCTTACCACATTCTGCTATTCTCTAATTTCCCCTGGCTACGAACGAAAATTTGTCTTTTCGCGGAAAGCGCTTTGATGAAATCGTTACTCCTAAGTGAACGAGCACTCGGGAAAATGAGAGAATTAATCGGTGAAACTTTGTTCGAGTCCGACCACGTCGGGTTGAAACGCCCTCTCCACATCTCTTGCTTTTTTTTTTTTTTGCTCTCTCCCTCCCTCTATTCCCGTGTCAATTTCAGGATGCGGTGATTTCAGTAAGATTTGCGGAAAGAGACATTTCTGTCGGGAAACTCGTTTCCCACTTATAATTTCCAGCTCCTAGTGAGCGACGTACCAACGAAACGAGTTTTGTTCTTGATGGGAAAGTGTCTCTGTTCTTCCGTTCCTTTCATCATCTTGATGCGGCTGTCATCAAAGGAAAGTAATTCGAGAAGTGCTGATAAGCTTTATACCCCCCGCGTCTCAAACACGCCTACCGTAGCTCCAACGTGGGCCCGGTATTTTCATACGAAAAACGCGTCTAGCCAAAGGCAAAAATGTTGGATTCCATGGCGGTATTCTTTGTGCTTTTGACGTCTACGTAGGTGAAGAGCTTTTACGAAACCATGCCAAAATCGTCTTTTCGATCAATTTCTCTTTGTGCCAGTTCGCCAGTACTCGCAGCCACGAGTCCAGTTCCTCATGTTGTTTCTTCGTGGCGTAAGTCAACGTATCGTAACGCCATATCGCATTCGCCAGCTGCCCGAAAGAACACTTTCTAACAACCCCCCCCCTGATTCTCTTAGACGGGCGTCAAGTCTGTTCCATGCCATTACCCAGCAGGAACCTGTACCACGTTTAACAGCGAAGCTGTTCGAGCAAGCGTAATATGTGTCCCGTATCACGACTCGTAAACAGGGTATGTGCCACAGGAATTGGGTAAATCTCACTACCCACCACTGGTCCACTAAAAACGAAGAAGGCAACAGTTAGCCCAACACTCGGGAACCGGAAAGGCAACACTGCTGCGAGAAGACCCCGAAGCGATGGTAGGCCTACACCGACGATGACTTGCCCGTATATCTGTGGGAGGTACGAACGCTTGGTTTGTGCGCGAAGTTCTGGCCTCTGGAGTTTGGACATCCGTGTCGTGTCTGTGACTGTCTGTGGTTTAACTCGAACCTCCCTGCACTGAGAATCAACGTAGAGGGACAACCTAGCATTACCTATGTAATGCCTAGCAACGACCTTAGAAGAAACGTAGAAACAACCTGCATCACCTAGCTAAGGCCTAGAAACAACCTAAAAGCAACCACATTAGTCTTGAGAATAGTTCAGTTTCCTCTGTTTCAAGGCTTGCGCGGCTTAATGCAAGCTTCGCCAATTTTTCTTATAAAGTTTAGGGTTATGGCTGTGCAGGTTTTTAACAATAATGACAGCTGAGGACCTCTGATTATGCATTCCAAGTACTCTTTACTTCCCACCAGTACCCCCCCCCCCCCCCCAAAAGAAAAAGAAAACATGTCATTGTTTGATTTCCATTTCTGCGTTCACTGCAAAGCATGTTTCCATTCACACTCGAACAATGGGATGGTGTTTTGGCTTGGCTTGGCTTTTGGCAATGCTTTGGCTTGGCCACCTCTTTCATTGATCGAGAACTTGGCCCCATTTAACGGAGATCCCTGCGCACGCGTATGCTTCCTTGTATTCTTAGTGTTTCCTCTTGCCGCGTGCAAGTTCACCTAATGAATAACTGAATCTTTACCGCTTTGAGTGCTTGGTTTCGTCACCCTCACAACCTCGGCACGATATCTGCTAAGTGGTGATTAAAGGAAGGGAAGAGAAAAGTACCCATCCGTAACTGTCTCCCCTCAGGGGAGGTCACCTCAACAGGTCGCCACAGGGGCCAGTATTCCTTTACCCCCTCAACACGCTTCCTGTCCGCACGTTACTGCGAAAGACGCCCTCCGTCGGTGCTCATCGAAGCGGGCACGGCACGCTCGTAAACACGTCCGGATGAGGCAGGCACCCCTGCCGATTTCTGACTCAGAGCCACGCGCCTACTTCCACAGAAAGATGCGACCGCGTATTCCTTCGGCCGCATCATTCCACGTTTCCCACGCAACGCGCCCCTCTTTGTGTCCAGCGAACTGGACGCGGCATTCGCTGGACGCGGCAACCCAACTGCTGCGCTGTTGTGACGCGTCAGTGGTCCGGCGCCCGGGACGAGCAAATCTCTCGTGCCACCTTGTAGCCCCGCTAGCACAGCCAGTCAGCAACGATGCGGCCGGCCGTTGAGTCCTTCGACGGATGATTGGTTTTCCATGGCTCTGGACAATTGAGAGCAAAGAGTAGCGGGAATGCGATTGATGGCGCCTTTGCGGAGAACTCGGGCCCCTTCAACATCTATGAGCGTGAAAGTGTCACATGCATAGGCGTGCGTAGGGTTCCTCTTCAGGGGGGGGGTTCGTCGCAGCGCCCCCCTCCCTATTATGTCAATGTATGGGGCTGACTTTGCGCCACCGCCCCCCCCCCCCCCTTGTCGCCCCCCACCTACCTATTATGTCAATGTATGGGGCTGGCTTTGCGCCCCCCCCCTTCTCCCCCCCCCCCTGCTGCTCCCGCCATACACACGCCTATGCATGTGACGTGTATTCCTATTTGGTTGGTTGTCAAGCGACAATGTCAAGAGATGTTTAGTTGCTTGCGATGTGTTAGTGCGCCTCATTTTGCTGTGCCGCCTTCGCGTGCTGTTTTCACGCTCAGATATTTACCAGCTGGCCCGCCTACGATTAGTGGTGCAGTTAAGGTCTTCCACATGTAGCAGTAGGCCGCATACAATCATCAATAAAACCCCCCAAACCTGACTCCAATCAACGAGCTTCGGGTCAGGGCCTTGGCCAGCTGTAACATCGAGGATCAGATAATAATAATAATAATAATAATAATAATAATAATAATAATAATAATAATAATAATAATAATAATAATAATAATAATAATAATAATAATAATAATAATAGTAATAATGATATTATTATTATTATCTTATTATTATTATTATTATTATTATTATTATTATTATTATTATTATTATTATTATTATTATTATTATTATTATTATTATTATTATTAACAATATCTAGGGTTTCACATGCCGAAAACACGATATTATTATTTGGCCCGCTGTAGCGGAGAACTCAGGATATTTCAACCACATCACGCGCGGCGGCGGCATTTTTTCATTGGAGGAGGGGTGTACCCGCGGCAAGTAATTTCCTCTGGAAGGGGGGGGTGGGAGGGGGGCAGTGAAGCTGGTAACTTATGCGCTGATTTTTCAATATGTTTGTTTTCGGGGGGCGGCCAAAGGGGGGGCAGGTGGAAATTTTAACGGAGCAGCTACCCCCCGAGCCCCAAACTGCTACCACCCCTGGACCACGTGGTGCCCTTTATCGTGCAGCTAAATCTAAGTACACGGGCGTCAACATTTCATCTCCATCGAAATACGACCACCGTGACCGGGATCGAATCCGCGACCTTTGGGTCAGCAGCCGAGCACCGTAACGACTGCAGTACCGCGGCGCGTGGAAGAGGATCACCTAAGGCTACCCGCGAGGGCCCAGGACACGGCCCGAGCTTAAGGCGTCCTGGACTAAGGCCACCTCTTCGAAGCTATATTTTCGGAATAAGGATGTTAGCCTGAAGAATTCAGAGGTGAAAGGTACACAGACAGTAGCTCGGTCTGTGTGCTTGTGCATTTTCTATGTTCAGTCCTCTTGGTGCGCGCACTTTTTTTTACACTGACAACTACATTGACTTGTATATAGTAAGAGTGCGATGAATTTTCGGTCTTGCGCACCTCTTTCTCGCATGCGCTTCACCATTCGACGTCGAGAGAAGTGAATTGTATCTTGCCTTACGTTATTTTACATTCTTACGCAGAATGTGGTTGTGATTATTCAATTGCTGCTAGCAGGCGATAAGTTAAAAAAAAACCGCCAGGCCTGCGCAGAACGCGCAGCACAGTCACAGCGAAAGCTGGGAGAGCGGCCTTTCTGAACCTTTTTTAAACACTCTTGGGGCAACTACTACAAGAGCAATTGCATGGTACCCACTACGCCATAAATCATCATAATTTTTGTGTAGTGGGGAAGCGTCTACTATGCCATTATTCGTCATTCTTCGGAAAAGCGCGGTACCCGCTACACTCTTGTAACGCAATTGTGTGCACTTTGTTGATGCTGTGGCTGACGACGATGAAGAATTATCCCTCAGGCTTTTGTAATGGGTTGGAGCATTGAACGACCCACTCGTTACGCCATTCGCATTGTGTGACGCCTGGTTCTTACTTTAATGCTCTAAAACGCTTTACAACACACGTTAACGCGATTCCTTACCCGACGTGAAGCTTGCATAGGGTCAGTTTGCACCGCAGTTTCAAGCAGCGGGGTAGCTCAGTGGTAGAGTGCTGGGCTGCCACGCAGAGGACCCGGGTTCGATTCCCGTTCTGTCGTAGGTGCTTTTTATTTATTTAGTTTTTTTCTTATTTCGTGCGATATTGGTTACGGACACCGGCGGCGGCGGTGGCGGACAACTACGGCGCAGAAACGACCTTTGTTGTGATCTCATAACAGCTTTCGCTGTAAAAAATCAACGTAGTAGACCTGTGCTATTGGTTGCTTTGACAAGTGGCATGAACTAGGCGTTGGTAACGAAATCGCAACTCTTCAACAGTCTGTCATTAAATACTTCTTGGATGTTATGGGAGAATATCTCCACACAATCAACCCATTGATAATAAAGCGGACTCTATGTGGCGTATATATTGTACACTGTAAGACAAAAATTGAGTATGTGTTACTTCTTTCGGGGCTTCTAGACTTACCCGTATATGACCCTATTTAAAGAGGAGCGTTAAGGCCCGTATTCTGAAACGCTCCTTACCTCAGTAAGGGGGGCCTTAACTGCTTGAGGACGCCTTACTGCGTATTTTGGAACGCTCCTTACCAAGGTTCCCTCACTGAGGCCTTCCTTGGTGCTCCCTCAAGTTAAGGTAGCGCTAGGGCAACCTTCATGCCTCTCCTTACCTCGCTCCTCGCACTGAAGGGGTGCTTCTCTGCAGTGCCTATCAGTGACACTGCATCCGATTTGTCCTTGTTAATCGATACCTTGTACTTGGGCACAAGCTCTGTGCAGGCCCGTAGCCAGAGGGGGGGGGGGCTAAGGGGCCCGGGTCCCCCCCCCCCCCCCCCCCCAAAAAAAAAAAATTCGTATGGAGAGGAGTGTTTTACCGAGAATTAGGTTATTTTCAAGGTTTTCAACAGGTGCCCCCCCCCCCCCCCCCCCCGAAAAAAATTTTCTGGCTACGGGCCTCGGGTCTCTCCCCCCCCAAAAAAAAAATTCGTATGGAGCGGAGTGTTTTACCGAGAATAAAGAAAATAGCCACCTATCGCAAAGCGTTGGCAGAGAACAGCGCTTTGCGATCGGTGGCGAGACACTGGAAGTTGTAAAGGAGTACGTCTACTTAGGACAGGTAGTAACCGCGGAGCCGAACCATGAGAGTGAAATAACTAGAAGAATAAGGATGGGATGGGGCTCATTCGGCAAGCATTATCAAATCATGAATGGTAGTCTACCACTATCCCTCAAGAGGAAGGTATATAACAGCTGCATCTTACCGGTACTTACCTACGGAGCAGAAGCCTGGAGACTTGCAAAGAGGGTTCAACTTAAACTGAGGACGACGCAGCGAGCGATGGAAAGGAAAATGATAGGTGTAACCTTAAGACACAGGAAGAGAGCAGAGTGGGTCAGGGAACAAACGGGGGTTAAGGATATCATAGTTGAAATCAAGAAGAAGAAATGGATATGGGCCGGGCACGTAGCACGTCGGCAGGATAACCGCTGGTCATTAAGGGTAACTGACTGGATTCCAAAAGATGGCAAACGCGTGAGGGGGGAGACAGAAAATTAGGTGGGTAGATGAGATTAAGAAGTTTGCAGGCATAACGTGGCAGCAGAAAGCACAGGACCGGGTTGAATGGCGAAACATGGGACAGGCCTTTGCCCTGCAGTGGGCGTAGACAGGCTGATGATGATGAAAGAAAATAGGTGGTTTTCAAGGTTTTCAACACGTGCCCCCCCCCCCCCCCCCACCGCGAAAAAAAATTTCTGGCTACGGGCCTGGGTCTCCCCCCCCCCCCCCCAACATTCGTATGGAGAGGAGTGTTTTACCGAGAATAAGTAAAGAAAACAGTTGGTTTTCAAGGTTTTCAACAGGTGCCCCCCCCCCCCAGAAAAAAAATTTCTGGCTGCGGGCCTGGGTTCCCCCCCCCCCAAAAAAAAAATTCGTATGGAGAGGAGTGTTTTACCGAGAATAAGTAAAGAAAATAGGTAGTTTTCAACAGGTGCCCCCCCCCCCCTCCCCGAAAAAAAATTTCTGGCTACGGGCCTGGGTCTCCCCCCCCCCCAAATTTCGCTGCAACAGGCGAAAGTTAAATAAACGGGAAAGGATGTGCGCCTATGTGGCGAAAAAGGAGTGTGCACGTAATTATTCACCGGTATACGGAAAAAATATTCCTTATTCTTGCTTAAAAAAGGACGTTTCGTCCGTATTTCACAGGTACTCTCGATCCCAGACATGCGAAACACGCTCCTTACCTTACTGAGGCGACCCTTAGCAAAGGAAGGTTGAAGGAAGCTTTCAGAATACGCTGGCTCCCTCAAGGAGCACCTTAAGGTAAGGAGGCTTGAAGGGCTCCTCACGTAAGGTAAGGAAATGGTCTGAGGTAAGGAGCGTTTCAGAATACGGGCCTAAGTCTCCTTTAGGTCCAACGACTCCGACCAAGCTCTCTCTCTCTTTTTCTTTACAATAAATTTTTTCATCTCTCTATCTTTCCAATAAGATACTCTGTGATTCAAAGAAAGTTCACGTGTCTCAGAGTCATAGACGTCGCATGTTAGGACTCATCGAAAAAGTCGGTAGGGCGTCGGGCGCGAAGCGTCGCGGGCCGAGGAGTCGGAGGTTCGATTCCGGGCGAGGGAACATTTTTCTGAAAGTTCTTTCGTTCTCATTTGGTGGCGTCCATATTATCAACGTCATATCCGTGACGGAAATACGTCACTTAAGTTTTGGTGGACCCTGGCATAAAACACTTTCATGTTAAAAGAGTCAAAGGACTCTTTCTTTCTTAGAGTGCAGTAAAATCGTAAAAATAAAGCAGCAGTTCACATTATTTTGTTTTATTGCAGAATCTCGAAACGTCGTGACAATTTCGAGGAAAAATGATGTATGAAATATGTACAAAAATATAATTTACGAGTGCTTATTATATTCTGGCGAACATTCATTCACTGACGCCCGTCGTGTGGAAGCTTCTCGGAGCCGCTTGCCGAAGTTGTCAGAAAAGGTGAGATGCCGGCTGCTGTCATCACAACCGGAGGCCCGCGCACAGTGTGTGATGTCCTTGAAGCACCGTACACGTTGTTGATTTGCGTTCACCTCAATGTCCACGGGCAATATAGCCTCCGACAGTTTATGGGACCAGAGTTCACGAGGTTAGTGACGATAAGTTTCACGTGGCTGTCTTCCACCACTCCATCACGGAGGAGACGCAAGCCGTGAGGAAATCTGTGAACCAGTCGTGAAGGACAACCTGCTCGTTTCTCCTGGTCACGCTCTGAAATGAAACAAGCGAACCCTCGTTAACATCAAGTTAAGAAAATATATATCATATTAGGTTGCACAGATACACGCACGCAAAAAAAAAAAAAAACAGTTTCCACCCCGAGTGAAAGTATTACTTTGCCTGTGTGTCCTTTGTCTTTATCTTGTGTTTATCTGCTTTTTACTGTTGTTTTCTTTGTTATTGTCATGTGATTAACTTATTTGTTTCGCAATTATCTATTTTTGTGCTCTATGGCCTTTCTACTGTTTTTCTACTGTTTGCTGCTCCTAGCCAACGCCTGTCTAACCACGTGCTTCTAACCAAGAACTCTAAAAAAATATTGGCCGCGTATCTGCGTGCTTCGCTGCAAATGTCGTCAAAAGACGATAGCCTTCTGCCGGCCGTACTACTATATTTTACCTTGCCTCAGACAGCGCCTCCTCTATATTGGCATTGATAAAATAGAGGAGGCGCTGCCTGAGATATGGACGCCATCTGGCAGTAGCATCCGGAAACATGAGCTTGTGAAGAACCAAGGGCCACTGCCAGACTTTTTCGTGCATAGTGTCGCAATTTTAGCGCAGCCTAAGAAACACTAGGGTCTTTATAATTACGTATGTATGGATTTTCTATTAAAGGAACACACCACCTAACACTTACGTATTGCTGTTGGGCCTCAGATATGCGTAACATTTGCTTTTTGATCGACAATGTTCACATGTATGAACGCAGCCGCTTGTGCAATATGGCTGGGCGTTCAGCAAGGGTTTAAACATTGTCGCCTGCGCTTCTCTTCGTAGATCTGTGTCTAACTACCGACTCTGGCGTTTCACTGGCTCGGACAAATGGCAGATGAATTAGCTCCTCGGCGACGCTGGCGTTTGCGGGCTAGCACGTGCTTGAATTCGTAACGTGCAGCCGGCTTGGCTCATATGTACCAATCGTGGGATTATCGGGACCACAACACGAGACATGCGACTGCGCGACAACAACGCGGGACATGATACAACAAAAGCGCGGTCCCTTAAACTGCTCTGCAGTTAGAGTAACCATGTCATGTGGCATATAGAGGCATTTCTTTTTATTGTTCTCACGAACCTAATTATTGCGGAACCTCATTTCTGCGAATTTTTTTTTTTATTTGTGTTGACTGCAGCAAATGAATCCGCTAGAAGATCGAATGCTCCTCAAACAAATGGCGTTATAGAATAGGTAGTGTTATGTGGTGTAGCGAACTTCGGTTACCGTATCACAGTGATTCTACATTTCAGCGCAGATATTCCGCATTACTGGATAACACTGTAGGATTGCATCTGACTTTGAACTTCTTAGCTAGTGCTTGCGTCTCAAATGAGTGCTGGAGGCATAGTACGTGTAGGCATCCAAAACGCGTAGATGCTTAAAGAAGGCTTTATAATGCCCGCTAACGTCTTTAGTTGGCGGATTACAGAGTTACGAGGGTTATGGGAGACGCAAACGTGGATGGCACGGCATGATGGCGCCGCCTAGTGGCCCAAAACTCACGCTGAATGTTAGGACGTTGTTATTGTAGCAGCGTCGCTGCTGTTGAAAATTTTGCGCAGAGCACACCTAAAAGCTCCTCTATAATTGTTGTAAAACGAACCATCAGAAAATGTCGCGACATGGATCCGATCACCACTTATTACCAAACCCTCTTGTTAATATCAAGGAAAGAAGTGGAAATTTAAGGGCTCGTTTTTCTTTGTTATAGAAAATATTACTGAGAGCTAACAGACAATGATGCCAAGGAAACTAAAGGGGATGTCATTAGTAGTAAATTTAGTGTAAATGTGAAGAAAGAAAAGTGGACGAAAAGATAGCTTCCCGCTGGAAGGGACCGAACCTGCGACCTTCGAATAATGCGTCTGATGCTCTACCACTGAGATACAGCAGCGGTCAACCCCCCCCCCCCCCCCCCCCCGTTTACTTTATGGGGTACATATGTGCATATAAACGTGCGAGTGTCAGTCAGCGCCGCTTGTAGCCACAGCGGCGAGTGTAGAACACTCTTTTTCTGCCTGTTGGTGTCACGTAGCATGTGATCTTATTACGAGCTGGCAG